>JAABKJ010005249.1:0-23300 GCA_011634705.1 Andricus grossulariae
AGAACCTCATAATGCTTACTTTGCAAGAATCTCCATTACCAACCTCACTGTTTTACCTACTTAGCATGGAACATAACTTCAAAATTACCGAACTCTCTGCTTTACAGACTGATGTTAACATTGTTCCCTACCTTACCGACCGATGGTAAAATGATTATATAAGAAGTTAACGACCTTTCTGTTTTACCGACTGATGGTAACATTGTCCCCTACCTTATCGATTGATGATAAAATGACGATATAAAAAGTTACCGACCTCCCTGGTTTACCGACTGATGGTGACATTGTTCCCCACCTTACTGACATATAGAAAAGTGACAGTATAAAAAGTTATCGACCTCCCTTTTTTACCGGCTGATGGTAATGAACTGTTTTGCCGATCAATGGTCACTTAGCACGGAACCGCACATTATAGTGCTAACTTAGCAGGTATCCAACTGATAATATACCGACTGTCGGTAACTTGCGACGGTAGCGCCATCTGTTGGACACATTAGGAAACTGCATTATCGATGGATGATCATACTGACGGTGGCGCCATCTGTTGTCACATTAGGAAACTGCATGACCGAATGAGGCCACTTACCGACTGCCGATAACTTAGCATGGAACAGAACCTGCTCGGTCGGTAAGTGGCCCGGATGGTTTTGTTCTACGGTGATCTCGTAGTGACATAGCCCGACTACTGACTGAATTGCATGGATCTGTCCATTCATTCTAATTAATGGTATATTATGCAATAAGCGCGAAAATAAGGATGATACAAACGAGTATCAAGTTTTCTGTACGAGTCGAAGAAGAGCCAGTGGCGAGTACTGCAAATTTTACAAGAGTTATAACTGCCTACCGGAAATGTTGGAATACCAGAAATTACGAAATACATATTCAAAAAGCTTCTGGCAATTCATACATTTTTTTCAAATTTCTTTTCTGAAAATTTCTAGTAAATTTCATTGCAATTTATCGGTACTTTATAATAATCTAGCAGTAATTTATGGTAACTTATCGCTTTGGACCTGGAATTGACAACTTTCTGCCTGCCATATGAGCATGAAAATGATGATTTCACCGGGGGTGGCGCAAAAAATATATCTCAAGCATAACAATTTATTGATTTCAATTTCTTTTTACAGAATTAAGTTTGCAGTTCGACCACCCTGGTGCCTCGAGCTCAAATTCCTAGCAGACAACATTCTTCTTGTGGTAAAAAAATTCTTGTGAGATCTCGATCTCCTTCTCCTGACAAAATACGTTGCGTTTTTGCCAGAGTAAATCCTTCTGGCGGTCCACCTATTTCGCATCAGCACCAGTCAGTGTATCTACAAAGTTTAGTTTATCCTGTCACTTATCAGTTTGTCACGAAAACATATCCAAAAGGAGATTTTCGCTTAATAGGAATAGACGAACAGCTTGATACAGTCATACTTGAATCCAGTCGTGAAATCATTGAAATTTTGGACGATCAGAAGATTTGTCATGGAATATATGTCATAAGTACACAACGGGTAAAATTAATAACCAGAACAAATGAAGACGGCATGGTTTTTGATATTATGACAATTTCCAATAACGAACGCAGCGAATTTCCTGATGGTTATCTGCATCGTTTTCTTGTATTGGTAGGTCTAATCAATTAATTGATGCGCCATCTAAAACTTTTCGAGTGTATAACTACTTTGTGTACAATCGATAGCTGTAACTCTATGCTACTTAAACACTTTCACTGACGTTTCAAGAAAATAATAGTACTGTAGATATACTAGTAAAGTTATTGTTTTAACCTGCTCTGTGAACAACTATTTTTAGGAGACCCTTTTTATGTTATGATTTACCAGTGATTGTATGAATATAATTCTAGCAATTTTAAGGACTCTAAAAATCAAAATTTACTCCATCGAATTCCAGTTGAACTTTAACAGTTTAAAAAAAGTTTAGCGATCAAAGCTTAATTCCAGCAATCGAATTGCTACACCCACCTTGGAAGTTGGACCTTGTATGCACCTAAATGATATGTCAAGTGAGGTTTTCAAGAAAGTGATATTTTTATTATTCAAAATAACAAAACCAAATAAATGAGTAGTTGAGATTAGTGGATCGAAATGATGGACTCGCGGGCTCGCCCATTCATCCCTTTAAATTCAATGGAGGGAACTTCGCACTTTACAAAAATTCCTGCCTAATTTATCCGGCAAACTGCTAATGGACAAAATTAGTAATAAGTGAGTTCTCAAAGAATTATGCGTGAAGGAAATTCTTATTGGCGAGAGTGAAACAAATTTGTTGAGATGGTTTAGTCCAGAGATAGACCGACGAGAGAATGGTATGAAAGTGTGAATGATACTCTAATGTGCAAAAATATAAACAGCCATAAAAACCATGTATGAACAGATGCATGGATGTAAATGAAGCAAAAGTGTTATGCTAAGATAAGGATGTATGGAGGAAAATTGTTAACAAGAAATGTGTAACGGAGAGTGTCAGAGGAGATATAGACGCCTGAAACAAAAGATTTTGGATACTTATGGGTATTCGTGAAGAGCTTTACTTAGTGAATGTGGCTGGGGCAAAGAGCATGAATCTTCCTGTGGGCTGATTAGTAGATTTGAATGTTTATGTGTGAATCATGACTTACAATGGCGTGTCAAAGCGTTGTTGTGAAAATAACCATTTTGTTGGAATAAGAAACACGCGATTTCTCGATTTTTCTCAAATCTATCGCCTCTCCTATACATTCCTTACTTATCCGTACCCCTGTTCCCAGTATAGTTCGCCAGAATCGAACGAGTTACGTTTAGTCCGAAAGGGTGTAAGGCAGATTATTGTTACCATTGAAGTTTAATATATTTACAAATAATAAAAATAATAATTACAGCATACGTCACATCCGTACCTGTTGGGAAGGAAGCTCACCGGCGCGAAGAGGATACATGTTGAGGTTACATGAACGTTGGGTCAATATGCACACGGAGTGTGCTCATACAACGCCTCAGTGTTAAAGAGATCAGATATCATTTTTATGCCGAAAGGAATATGAAACTCTTCATCAGCAAGAAGAAGAGCAACATCCTTCAGCGAACATACCACCCGTTCAAGCAAGACCACCTTTGCAGATAGCAGATAATGCCAATATGAGAACTAGGAGATGAAAAATCCACCAAAAAGAACAATGGCCAGACGGCATGCATCAAATGTTCAGTGCGTGATTAGCTACATAACATCAAATAAAAAATTCACTCCAAAAGTTGAGGCACTTGCTCGAAACTTGAGAAAAGCGAATAGCACACTGAACAAGAGTAAACTGTTGACCATCAAGCAGCACTGGATGCAAGAAATAAGAGCTCTTCTAACAGCGAAAGAGCGCCTTGAACGGCGGGTAAAGTGGGTTCAGGGAATGTACACCTTTTCTACTCATCATGTCCGTCTGTTCAATAAAAAGTCATCTGCCGTTAAAATTTCGCCTAGTCAAGAAGAGATTTAAGTTTTCTGGAAGCAAATATATGGAGATACTTGTCAGGTGAATGAAGATGCTTCAGATATATCACTCTTTCGTAACGTTTGCCAAAAGCAACGGTTGCAACGTCAGAGGAAGAGTTTCCATTAATTACTGCAGAAGAAGTGAAGATGGTTATCGCTATAACTAAGAACTTTTTAGCGCAACGGCCAGATGAAGTCAACAACTTTTGGTGGAAGAAGTTCACTACAACGCAACAACATCTAGCTTGTATATTTACTACTTTCTTAAGCGGAGAACAACCCATCTCGCAGTAGCTAATGGAAGGAAGCATGGTACTGATCCCTCAGACCGGAGATTTGTCATTCACAAAGAACTACCATAGCTTGTTTAAACACTAGCTAAAAACTTTTCACTGGCATGCTCAAAGAGAGGATATTATCATCTATCGATAACACGAACCATGACCTGGTTATCAAGCTCCTTAAATATCTGGAGTTCCATCCAAGAATAGTGAGATGCGTGAAAGAGCTTATGCTCTTGTGGCGGAAGTGTAGTAGCATCTGACAGAAGACAGATGACTACCAGCTATGTCTTCCAATGATAATTTCCTGCGTCTCCCTTTTGCCTCTTATCTATTGTGCTTCGAAGCGAGGACTGCAGCCACGCTATTGGCCTGTAAAAATTTATATTAGGACTCTGACTTCGTTCGTTTAGAGTTTAGCTTTGAACCCAAGAGTGTTTAGGCCTGGCTGCAACCAGTGGCCAATCCCCACTGCTTCTGATGTTCCTCGGTCAGCCAACTGTTAATTTCTTCAGTGACTAACCTACTGGAAATGCTCACAACTGTCTCGGGTCCAGTGAAGTTTTCTCTTGCTGCTAGTTTTTCATCAAGAAGTTTTGCACCGAAGAACGGTTCTGGCTGCAGCCTGCTCAGTGTCAAATAACACAAATTCTCTTATGAGACTCGTACATCAACATGAAGTCGTCAGTGCTGCGGCTTTTCTATACCGTGTCATGGTAAATTATACGGCAACAAGGCAGAAAAATTGTACTTTTAGGCAGATAAAAGAGTTTCTACCGCGAACTGAGTGTAAAGCAAACTAACCAGTAAGAAACTGAAGTCCCTCAATTGGAAGAAATGACCAATTTCTTTTTGAGTGTGTGGGAAGAAGGAACACAAGTAATTTAGACGCTGCGTGGTTCCAATTAGCGAAAGAAAGAGGAAGCAATAACCCTGAAATGGAACTGCCTAACATCATAGATTCAGATGTTTCAGCGGTTTTGAAAAAGGCAAGTAAATAGAAAGCACTGCATCCGGGCATGGTGCACAATTTCTGGTACATGTACCTGATTAGTATCGATCCTGCGTTGGTAAGGTGTTTTCAAAAGATCATCGAACATTCAGATCTAATGATGGTATGTTCTCACTGCGACGAGAATAACATCCTTAGGGAACAACAAAAAGGATGTTGCGCAAACTCGCGGGGCAGTAAAGATCTAGTCACCTTAGACTACGAAACCATTTCCCACAAACAAGCGTTTCCTTCCATACCGCATGACTATTTGCTTCAAGTCTTAAAAATTTGCAAAAGCTGCCCACGCATCATCGATTTTCTAAGTCGTGCGATGATGTTTTGGGGTACAAGAATCAATTATTTTGATCATGGACAACCAAGGATAACTAGATCAATATGCATTACGACGGGTATCTTTCAAGGAGATTCCTTCAGTGTATTATGGTTCAGTTTAGCGTTGAAATCATTGAGAAATAAACTAAATAGCATGTTTCATGGGTACAAAGTACATGATAATGAGTATGGTCATCAACTGACCCATTTTCTATACATGGATGAAGTGAAGCTATACGCTAAGTCAAACCAGAAATTGCAGCTATATAAATGCAGAACAGTATATCTAATCAGAGGAAAATTAGAGACCACAGAGTTAGAGAATGAGAATGACATCGAGGCAATAGCTAAAGGCGAGTCATATAAATGTCTGGGTATTCTTGAATCTAAATATATTTAGCATATGACAGTTGAGAAAAGCCTAATGACACTACAAGACTCAGATTGGTTCTAAAGAGTTCTCTCAAGTCGACAAACCAGATCAGGGCAATTAACATCTATGCCATCCTTGTCCTCACGCACACTTTTGGGCTCATCAAATCGTAGAACTACCAACCATCCTATTAAAATCTAATGAAGTCCTTTGCAATATACTATAATCTATTAAAAAATGAATTTTCTTTCTCATTAAGTGAGGTTTTTTCCCTAACTAAAGAAAAAAAATTAATACTTTCAATATTTTTCAAGCTTACGTCTCTGTATTACCGAAAATATTATGTTCAGAAAATCAGAGAACCCACCAAAATGTCAATTAATGTGTTTTGTTACAATTACAACTTTTCAACTTACGGTAGTATTATGTTCGAAATGAAAACGTCATAGAAAGAATTTTTTTTATACTTTCTAAGTAGCTATTGATTAATCAAGAATGGCGATCAAAAGTTCCTCAGCAGACCAATCCACGCGTCTTGCAGATGGAAACAAGGAAAATAATTTTTTTGAAAAACTTAAAAACGACATAAGTAGGTTCTAAAAGGTTATTAATTTGGGCCATCGATGCGTCACTAAGACGCGAACAAAGAAAAAAGTTTTCTTCATACCAACAAGATAAAAAACATATTTTTTACATTTATAAATCAGTATTGATAGATCATAAAAGGCCATAGAAGATTTTTCAATAGGTAATTTGACTTATCTCTAAGGCATGAACAAATATGACAGATACAGCACTCTAGTATTCCTGATATGAACCAAATTTTTCTCATATAAACTTAATACACAATCTTTTTAAACTTCATAAATCGGTACTGGCGAGTCGTAAAAAGTTCAACAATAGGTCAATCGATGCGTCTCAAAGGCGTGAACATATATGCTGGATATCGTATTGTTGAATTTTTAATATCAACAAAATGAACGAGGTAATTTTTTTTTAATCTCTAAACTACAATTCTTTAAAATTTCATGATGATAGCTCTTTCACTTTTCGAGATATGGTAAACAGAAAAAAGTTACAAACACATACACGCACACACACACACACTTTTGGAAACTTAAAAATTGTAGTTTCGAACTGAGTTTATGAATTTAATATTTCGCAAAAGTTATCTTTAGGATTTCACCTTTCATTTAAGCCGATAAACATTGAGAAATCTTCACGGGTTTCTGAAATAATAATTTTGATGTGCGCGCATGCTAAATTTGATTTACATTGTCGCATCGTGGATTAAATTATTATTTCATGAACTCATGAAGATTTTTTAATGGTGAGTGGCTCAAATGAAAGGTCAAATTCTAAGTATCGATTTTGTAAAATACCAAATTAATAATTCATTTTCTTGAATGTCTTCCATTTTGATAAAACAAATACAAAAATTTTATTTTCAAAATATAAAGAAACATATCGAAGTTATACAAAAAAAAATCGGCATCAAGTAAAATAATGGAGCAAATCCTGTAAAGATATAAAACGAAAAATCGTGGGGCGGAAATCTCTTTCTTCATGACATGAACATAGTTGAAAACAAAAGTGTTTTTGTTGATCCAACATTATCAAAGATGTTGTAATTCGGTACAATTGTTGAATCTCTCAACATTGGTCAACAGGCCAATTTTTTGTATAGCATATGTTCCAAAAAGAATTCCCATAAAGGTTTTTCAAAAATCAAATGATGGGAAACTTGCCAAATACCGTCATCAACATGGCGGCTGCATTAATCCTGCTTTTGAAATCACAATCATATGTAACTTTGGCAGTTATAAAGCGATTTTATTTTAATTAATCTCAAATTTTTCCTTTACCTTGTAAGCAATTAAAAAATTGAACACATTATTCATACAGTAATTCAATCCTTACGCAAATTTTAAATATTGCGGTGACGAGAAAAATATGAAATACACATACAAGCATGATTTAAACCATAATTTTAATTCTTAGATTTATACAAGCAATATATTTCTTATCTTGATTTCTAATATATGGAAATTTTACAAGTGCTGGTAATTGATTTAGAGATTTTAGAGCACTATAGTATTCCACGTCGACTGCTACGTCTCTACATATTTCACAATATTAATAATCTTGATATAATTCACACATAAAGCCAAATTTTTGGGTAGGTAAAGGGATATTGATGAATATTGATGAAAGGATATTTTCTCGTCGTATATCATCAATTGCTTTACATAATATATATTTTTAAAATTATGAAATTGATATCAAATGCTAAGGGACTGTCCAAATACTACGTCACACTGTCAGGAGGGGCAGGTTTTGTGACGGTTTCTAACGTAGGAGGAGCAGGGTAACGCAGAATGTGACATCACACATGGAAAATAGAAATGTGAAGAACAGTTTTTTGAAATGCTTGAAAAAATGAAGATTAGTTATTTTATTTTATAAGTAAAGCATATAAATTATTTCACACTCCAGAAAGAGAAAAGAATTAAAGAAATAATTACAACAATTAAAAAGGAAGGAAAGGAAATAGAAAAAGAATTTTTCTTATTTTCTCAATATTTCAAGAAATTGCCCCTTTTTTTCGTTTTCCGCTTAAATGCGAACTGCATTAATAGAATCTAATACAAAATACAACCATTTTTCATTTTAAATTTGATTTATTTCCAATTCAAAAGTCTACTCTTTTATTCTGGTTTAGAATTAATCTCATTGGGTTAAAAAATCTTCAAGCTGGTTGAAGATTGAACTATTTTATTGAAAATTTTGGTTTTTAGATAAAAGTTCATTTTCTCAAGTAAAAATTGAACTAATCCATCTTAGGCTGAAAATTGCTCGCTTATAGTTGAAAATTCACCTATCAAATTTTTGGTTGAATATTCATCTTTGAAGGTTGTAAATTCAACTATTTTGTTGAACATTTGTTAGTTTGACTATAAAATTCAACTATTTGGTTAAATATCGATTTATATTGTTGAAAATGAGCTTTCTATTGTAGAAAATAAATTTTTAGAACTACAAATTTAAATATCCTACTTTTTGTTAAAACTTCATGTGTTTAGATTGAAAATTCAAATATTTGTTAAAAATTCATATTTTTGGTCAGAAAATTCCACCGTTTCGTAGAGAATTCGCCTTCTTGGTTGAAACATCAACTATTACATTAATCATGGAGAATTCATCTTTGGAGTCAAATTCGACTATCATAGATTTAAGATTGAAATATTTTATTTTGTATTTCTGTATTGTTTTTCATTTTATTTTTATATTTCAATCGTTGAGAATTAATCATTTTTGATTGAAAATTCTACTAGTTGGTTGAGAGTTAAACTTCTTGCTTAAAAATTGATTTATTGGTCGAAGATTCTTCATTTCAGTTAAAAATCAAACTATTTTATTGAAAATTTAATTATTTTGTTTTAAAAGTCATCTTTTCTTTTCGAAAATTTAACGGTTTGATTCGTCTTTTTAAACAGAAAGTTCGTCCTAATCGAATAAATGGTTAAACTGTCTCCTTAGCTTAGACACCTTGATTAAAAATTCATCTTTTTAGGATGAAAATGTATTTATTTTGTTAAAAACCCAACTATTTTATGGAATCTTTGTCCGTTTCGCTTGAAAATTCAACTATTTGGTTGTAAATGAAACTGTTTTGACAATTAATTGTATTTTTGTTAAAAATTCAACCATTTTATTAAATTCATCTTTTTTCCAAAATTTGTCTTTTTGGATAGATGATTCATCTTTTTTTGTCTCTGTAGGATAAAAATCCTACCACTGAATTAGTTGAAAGTTGAACTTTTTTGTTAAAAAAGTATTTTTCTTGATGAAGATTCATCATTTTTGTTGGACATTCAAATATTTGGTTAAAAATGTTTTTGATTGAAGTTTGATACTTTTTGGCTTCAAAATTCGATAATTTAATTGTACATTAATATTTTTAGGTTGAGAATTCAACTATTTGGTGAAAACTTAAACTAATAAGTTTAAAATTTCTCCCTTTTGCTTGATATTTCAACTATGTGGTTGTGAATTCAACTGCTTCATTGATAACTAACTTGTATGTTGTTGAAAATGCAACTATTTCGTTGAATATTCATCTCTGTTGGACGAAAATTCCTCTGTGTGGTTTAAATTTCCATTGTTCAAAATCAAATTATTTTCTATAAAAGTAAACTATTTTGTTGAAAATTCAAAATTTTTAAATTAAAATTTCATTTTTTTTTTGTAGAAAAGTTCTTTGTTGAAAATTCAACTTTCTGCTATAAATTTCTCTTTTTGGCTTAAAGATTGGACTCTCTGGTTTAAAATGCGAGTGGTTGTAGTTGAACTTAATGCTTGTTTATTTTGAGATTCGATTATTTGGTAGAAAATTCGTTTTTCTAGATTAAAAATTAAACTATTTGGTTAAAAATTCCTCTCTTTTACTTCACTAAACTTAATATAGAACGTACAAATTGATTTTATTTAAAACAATTAATTTCTCTACTATTTCCCCATTTTCGAAAAAATTGCTCTATTTTCTCTGTTTTGAATCATTTTGGGCTGTGAAGTCTGCTAAAATATTATGTTTGTATTGAATTTTACTTGAGGCGCTTATTGAATTAAATTGAAGATCAAATTTCGACTCTAAAAAAAGGGGAGGGGGGGGGGGAAGTATTCGTGAAGTCATCTGGAAGGGTTCAAGTCTTATGTGATGATCTGTGACAGTTTAATTGAATATTTAAAATTTTGAAAAGAGTTATATTGCTTGTGTAAATCGACTTCTCCGAACATAGAGTATGAAAAGGAGATAACGAGTATAGTATATATAGGTTAACGAAGAACCGGAATATTCATTAGTTACAGTGTTATTCAAATTCTTTATTAACACAGTAATTTGTTTTTCCTCTACTAAAAAAAAAATGAAGATCATTTATATCCTGGTCTTCATCTTGGTGGTCATCTTTAATTCTATTGGTAAAAATTATATGTATAATTTTCAGTAAATGTTTAAGCTTTCCGCAAGTCATGACAAGTTAAGAGTTGAAGTTGAAGTACGAAATTCGATAAATTTTTTTGAGCAGGACACAAAAGGGTTGGGAAGGGTAGCTTCAATATTAAATGTCGTGGTGTGAAAATTATTTTTGAAAAATTTCTTTGAAAGTGGCTAAAAGATAATATAATCAAAGTTAATAGCAAGTAGTGGTATTTACCATTTTTCCGTTTCTAACCTCTATTTTTGAGAATTTTTGAGTTGCAAAAATGTTGCACCATCACAGTAGGTAAGATAAACATATGCTGTTTCAGAACATTGCATGTTTCTTAATTCTTTCGAATAAAACGATATTTTTAATGACGAAGTCCATCCATTTTAATTTTCGCTTACAGAATTAAGTTCGCTGTACGGCCAACCTCGTAAAGCAAGTATTCCTGGCAAATCAAGTAATCCTGGTCAGTCAAGTATTCCTGGTAAATCAAGTACATCAGGTAAATCAATTATTGTTGGTCAATTTATTATTCCTATTCAATCAAGTATGCCTGATAAACCAAGTATTCTTCGCAATCCTCCCAAACCTCGATCTCCTTCATCTCAAAGCGTAATTCCCGTAAGTCTGCGGAAGCCATTAAAATGGATGGAATTTTCTTTTCCTGAAAATTGCCCTCTTCAATATTTTGGAAAAATTAGTGTTGATAAAGGTTTTCGCCGACGTATACTGAACAGTTTTTTACTGATACCACAAAAAGTCCTATTTGATGTACAAGTAAACGATTTTGGTGACGTCTTTGGATTTAAGAAACGTGACACATCTGTTACTATTACTAGATTGTACTTGGAACCTTATCAGCAGGCGACAATAAACATCCACGGCGATAATCCGATTAGGCGACTTACCGCAACAGAAACACATTTTTTGAGAGAAAATCCAAATGGTTTAGAAGATTAATATAGATAAAAGTTTGTGATTCTTTAAAGTCTCTATTAAGCGCGATATTAAATATTGAAAACTAATTGCATATGTTTCGGCGTATCCTGAAAGAATACACTATATGTGAGTGGGTTCTGACTTTCTCTGATATTCAAATTACTGTGTGAAAAAAAGGAGGCAATGTTACATTGCAAATTATAAGAACTGTGACTGATCGAAAAAATAAATACCTGTCTACTCATGTTAAATAAATTATATTACTCAAACAGTTACTTCAACTTCTCATTTTTTTCAATCCTATGAAATCTGTTGAAATACATTAAAATCCTCTGAAATGTACTATTAAAATTTTACGCAATCCTATCAAATTCCTGGTAACATTGAGAGCCCTTGAAATCTTCAAAAACTGGAAATCTCAAAATATGGTATATATGGTATATATCTTATTAAAATTTTATGAAATCCTTTGTAATTCCTATTAAAAATTAGCCTTGAGTTAAAAAGGTGATAGCGCCGTCTAGAATATAGATTGAAATATTTTTTTAAACCGTGCGAAAGCATACTAAATTCTGCGTTAAATGAACCTTAGTTGAAGTAATTTAGCCTTGTGTGTATTGAATTATTACGTGTGGAAGACAAAAATAAAATTCCGAATTTTAAGCTATTTTGTACATCAACTTCAACTTTGGACAGGTGCTAGGAAATTAATTTGTTATTTTGATATTTAGGATTATACCTTCCATGTGAGCCACAAGTGAGAATTCATTACGGGTTTATGAAATAATAATATGTATGTAAGAGCAAGCTAAATGTAAAATACATTAACACGCATTACCGCCTTTACCATGTGATAATTCAATACCCGCAGGGCTAAATCACTGCAGCAACGACTTTTTTTTAAATAAGCTGAAATGCTCTTAATTTTGATTGAAAAAATTTGAAATTTTCCCTCAAAAATACCAAGAAACACATATAAATTATATAAAAAGTTGCCTCGACTTCGACTCGTGCTGCAACTTTCACACTCGGTCGGAAAAGTGCCACTTAGGGTCCTTGTATCACAATAGTACATGATGCAACAAGGGGCGAAAGTTCCATGTTGCATATAGTATTTTATTCCACTCTCGACCGTGGCCATCTTTTGGCCCTGAAAAGCGGGTCCAACGCATTTTTCTATAGCTTTGTTCGCGGCTCGCATTCTGATCTACTCAATTTTCTTAATTTTACTTTCGCCCCGCAAATTTTACTTTCGCCCCGCTAATTTTACTTTCGCCCGCAAATTTTACTTTCGCCCCGCTAATTTTACATTCGCCCCACTAATTTTACTTTTGCCCATTTTGGTCGAGTGTAGCCATTTCAGTCGAGTGTGGAATAAATAACTATTTCTGACTCGGGGGGCCTCAGAACGTCGACATTTGATGGAATCCGCAAAAATAATTTTTCACATAAAACTATCACCTTCTCATTGAGATGCGCATGTAATAAATCCACTTTTTTTGCTTTGCTAAAAAAATGATATTTAGAGATTGCTCAAGCCCCATGAAGTTTCACACGTATTCCCCATGAGAAAAAACACGTTTTTGTAAATTTTATTCAGGATCGTCAATATTAGTTGAATATGAATGAAATATTGCTTTTTAAATATCACTTTTATAAGTCTGTCTTATAGGGTCCCAAAAGACCCCATAAATGAAAAAATGGGGTTTCGAGTTTTTAGCGCTAATTATGATATTTTGCGTTTCTTTAAAGTACAAATAGTTTCTACTACATAAAATACTATTTTATACTGCCAATTAGATGTTCTTATAAATCCTTTAAATACTTTATTATTATTTTTAGCAATTTTCTCTTAGAATGGACATAGAAAGTCGCGGGGTTTTCGAATATTTTCCACTCTTTGTCTGATCTTCAATTAGATTGAGGCAATAGTCAATTAATTTCAACAAACATGATATTTGCTGTTTTTTCTGGAATTTTCAACTTTTTGTCAACTTTGAACGTAGAATTTAATACTTAAAATTAACTCAAATTAACTCGATTAACCTTATGTACCTTAAATTCATAAAATCTAATGAAATTAATTACTTAAACAAATTATTATTGATTATAACTATCTTCTCCTATAGTAATGCTAGATAGTTGCGGTTTTTTCTGAATTTTTAACTTTTTGTCCACTTCTCACTTAGTATAGTGATAATTAATGCAAGTTAAATAAAGATAGTTGTTTAATTAATTTATTATTGTTTGGAGCTATCTTCTCTTAGACAAATTCTAGAAAATTGTCATTATTTCTGAAATGTTTAACTTTGCTTTGCCTTTTTAGTTCTGAACTCATAATAAATAAACATTAGAGAGAAGCACATTTTAAACAATCTCTTTCTTTTTGGTGAATATATTTTTCTGAGATGAAACAGATATTTGAAATATGCTTCAAATTTTATGCGTGGATCCCGGGGATTATCCAGGGAATCTCCATGGAATCACAAGTAAAGGAGGAAGGGGGAGGGGGAGGCTGATATTAAACTTCGTGCAATACCAAATTTTTCTCTCACGCTTTGCAATAAACTTCTTGTTGTAATTAATACAAAAATTGTACAAGTCATTTCTGATATCCCTTGCATATAGCTTTATTGTTGAAATTATTATTTTTTAAACATTAAGAAAAGATCAAAAATAATTTACTCCAAACAATACTATACTATTTTTAAAATTATTTTTGTTGAGGTACACCTATTATTTGTTCATAACTAAAGAGTCGGAGCAAAACTAAAGATTTCAGAAAAGAGCAACTTTCTAGCATCACTCTAAGAGAAGATAGTTATTAACTGTAAGCAATTGTTTGAATAAGCATGTTTGTTAACTTTCATTAATTACTGCCTCATTAAGTGAAAAGTGGACAAAAAGTTTAAGAGTTCAGAAATAACCGCAAATTGTTAGCATTTATAAAGAAGAATATAGTAATAAACAATAATGATTTGTTCAAATAATTATTTCTGCTGAATTGAATTAATTATTAACTCACTCCAAGTAAAAAGTAGAAAAATAATTGAAAATTTCAGAACAAACTGCAACTTTCTAGCATTATTCGAATTGAATATTATTAACAATAATACATAGTTCAAACAACTAATTTTGTTAACTTTAATCAATTATTGACTTCACTCTAATCAGAGACTGGGCAAAAAATCAAACATTTTTGAAAAGCTGCAATTTGCTAGAAATATTCTCGGAGAATATTATTATTAACAATAATAAATCAATTGAACAATCATGCTTGTTGACACTTATTAAATATTACCTCGTTCTAATTGAAAATTTTACGAAAAGTGGAGTATTTTTGAAAAAACCGTGTCTTTCTAACTCTATTCTAAGATAAAATTGTCAAAAACAATAATAAATTGTTTGAACAATTCATGTCAGCATCTCATTATCCAAATGAAAGTAATATTTTATGTGTGAAAAACAATCTGCATTGAAAAAGCTGAAAAAAAATCATAATTAGCGCCAAAAACTCGCAAAACCCATGTTTTCACTTGATGTGGGTTTTTTGGAAACCTATAAAACAGACCTATGGGGGCGATATTTGAAAAGTAATATTCAATTCGTATTCTATGGCTAACTTTGGAAAGAAATGTTGAGTTCCAACTCGATTCAGCTAATATTGATGATTCTGAATCAAATTGAAAAAATGTCTTCTTTTCTTATGGCAAATACCTGTTAAACTTCATGGTGCTTGAGCCACCTCTAAATATTATTGAAAAAAGACAATTAATTTTTTATTAATTTGAACAAATTTCCAGACGATATGCATGAAAATTTGGAAAACATATTTTTTGACCAAAATCAATCTGTCCCTCGTGCGATTTGTTAATCGCATCGCCTTTACAGTAAAAATGTGAAAACATTTACTTAAAATGTTTTCTTGACGGGAGGGTGAAACAAAAATTGTCTGTATTTTCTACATTTGGAGTAGAAAAATGTAAATGGTTTTTATCCAGTTGCTTCCTTATTAAGTAAAATATATTATTTGCTTCCTCAAAGTATACTGTAAAAAATGTCTGTTGGAACTTTTCACTAAATATATTGCAAGTATATTTCCGATATGTAAGGTAAAGTTTCGAGAGAAAATAATGAACAGCCAAAAAAAATTTGAAATTTAAAATAATCATACCAATCACTTACATCCTCAATTCTAAAAGCTTAGAAACCCCCTGGTACATTAACGAACCTTATCGCAGCGGCTATCAACTAATACTGCAAAAAATTGAAATAAAAAATAATCATGCCAGTCATTTTCACAATACTCTAAACTATATCCCCAACCCCACAATGATAATTAGCTTCTTCAAAAAACCAACACTGTCACATATATTGAACCTCATCTCAGCTGCCTTAAACTGAAACAGGAAGGGGATGGCGTAACTCTTCGCTTTTCACCGGTCATGATTTTTTGTTATAAGTGACATTTTAAAATCCAACATGTAAAAATATCATATTTATATTCAAAAAACTATAAACTAAATCACCAAGCCCACAATAGTAATCAAGAACTTAAAAAACTACCCTTGTCACATTTAGCGAGCCCCATCTCAGCATCCTTCAAACAAAACAGCGAAAAATGGTCAAATTGAGAATGATCCCACCAGTTACCTTCGCAAGACAAATAATAACTTTTTGCTATGAGGAAATGTCCTCTTATGTCAAACGGATACTTCTTGACAGAAACGAAATTTTCTCTTAAATGTAAGGTTAAGAGGATTTTCATTTGTCTTTGAAAGAATCTTTTTGCAGCAAATATTATCCATTTGCGACAAACTTCACCTTATCTGGTAGCCAAATAATTATGCCTGGCTGAAAAATATTTTCATAAGGTACAAAATAAAACAGGCAAGAGGATAATGCTTTTGTTTCGAAAAAAACTTTTTGTTTGAGTGTTATAACCTTATTATCGGATGATCACAACATCAAAACGTTTTTTTTTTGTAAGAAGCCTGCTATGCGGGTACATTCTAATTGCGCGAGGCGCTAAGTAATAAGTATTGTAATTCAAATCGAAAACTGTGATTTGAACCACGGATAAACTACAGTAATGAATTGGCACTAAAATAGTTTTGCAATTTTTTTTAAGGCCATGTGACGAGTGGGTCACGTGACCGGCTTCCTACCTTACCGACACTTTTTTTTATTTGTAAACTTATTTCCACACAAATAGCCACATCGAGTTGAAAATTCGGGATAATAAATACGAAGCACTAAGAAAAGCGGCTCTGGTCCTAAATTTTTATAATTATGAAAAAAGTTTTTTTGCAAACAATTTTGTTGTTTTCGCTTTTTTCATAATTATACAAATTTAGGACCAGAGCCGCGTTTCTTAGTGTTTCTTATTTATTATCTCCAATTTTCAATCCGATGTGGCTATTCGTGTGAAAATAAGTTTACAAATCAAAAAAGTGTCAGTAAGGTAGGAAGCCGGTCGCGTGACCCACTCGTCACATCGCCTTGAACGAGGTTCTCAAATCACCTGCGGCTTTCACTATTACATTCTCTTTGCGACACATGCACTTCGCGCTCGACAATTTGGTTATACAGACGCTTCTCTTTGAAAAATAAAACGATGTAGAGAAAATGGAACGTAATATAAAAAGTGGGTATATTTTCCGACACAATGTTAATGAAAAAATATTTATGTTTTTCAATTTTTTATAAATAACTTAAAAAGTATGAGACGACATACATAATTTTATTTGGTCTGAAGTATGTCATCTTATACTTGTTAAGTTATTTATAAATAATTATTTATTCAGACGCATAACATCGCACTCTAACTTTTACAATCTATTAATAAGAACATATTTTTTAATTTAATAAACAAAGGCATTAAACGTTGATTTCATTCGTTCAAATTTCTGTTCCAAGTTAACTGAACAAAAATTTGTAGTCAGTTTGAAAAAGTTATTGAAAATCATTTTACTGTGTTTTAAAAACATCGTAATATAGGCAATCTACTTGATTATTAATAAACTAGAACTTTTTAAATGTTGTATTCAATCGGAAAATGTCATTAAAATAATCTGTATATCTTGTTGAAATCTACTAATAATCACGATCCAAATTTTTGAATTTTTGTTTGAAACTAAAAATTTCATTGATATTTTTGCGAAATATATTTGATGTCTAGTAAAAATTTTGACTGGAATTTCTTAATTAATAAGAAAAATAGATTTTTTTCATTTTTCAAACATTTTCAAAATATTGAAAAGTATAACACTTTTTTAATTTTCATCAAATTCAAAAATGTCATCGAGATAATTTACAAGTAATTGTGTCATCTATCAGAAACTTTGACAAGCATAGTAGAAAGGTAATGTTGAAATGAGACACTTTAATTTAAAAAATGATTTTTTATTTCAAAAATTCTTAATTTTCGATTGTTTGAATAATTTTGTTTGGACAATTTGTTTAATGATGTCTGTGAACAAAAAACTAATAGCACCATTCGATTCTGCCGAAAAATGTACATAGAGTCCATGTGTTAGACAATTTTGTTCTCAACTCTATTTCTTATGTAGTAAAAATAACCAATTACATCGGAGGATCCCCGCTCAAGCATTTGATTATACTATATAACAAATCGGATTAAGAAAAAGATTTTCTAACATATGGACTTTATGTAAATTTTTCCGTAAAATCCAATGATGGTATAAATTTTTTCGTTGTAGACATCATTAAACTAATTCTTTTAAAGAAGTGGTTTAAACAATCGCAAATTAAAACTGTTTTATTATGAAAAATCATCTTTCACTTAATTATTTTCAACTCAATATTAAATTTTGTATTATGTAGTATATAATTTTTTTTTCTTGAACAAAATAACATTCTGTTGAATTTGATTAAATAAGATCTTCACAATAATTGAATACAATTTATAATAGAATATTAGCGATTTGCGAGGCTGCCTTCATTATTTCTGACTCGAAATTACTTTATTTGCAAGATGATTTTAAAAGGTAAAAAATCGTATTGTTAAAATGAATAATTTTGCCACTGTATTTATGAAAGTATTATTAAACGCAAAAGAGAATACATAAAAAAATGAGCCATCTTACGTTTTTGAGGAAGTCAATGGAGAGTATTTCTACAAAAAATCCTAAATTGGTTAAGAAATACATCTTGTGGACGAATTTGTTTTCAAAAATCCATTTCTGGACTGTTGTGCACTGATGTGCCATATATATTTAGTAGAACCAGCCGGCAGTGGTCGGACGTAGAATACGGCGTCTGACCAAGTATGTCTGAGACCACTTGCTCATCCCACCATGCTGACGTGTAAACCATCAGTAAAGCCCTCCGATTACATTGCGGTCAGGGCCAGTTGTTGACGAATTTAGAAATTTATTTCTTCAAAATAATCTGAATTAAATTTCTAACAGAACCGTTAAAGCCTATTACATCATTTCTTTTTAGTTTCAATAATTTCAAGATATCGTTATAAACAATTTATTTGAACAAATAAATCAGTGTATCAGTTTGTTGTAGAAAAAAATGATTTTGTACTAGAATCGTTTCGGTTTATCAATAGGATGGTTTTGCGTGACAACAAATTGTCATAAATTGAAAAAATTATATAATTTTTTTGCAACCCTTTTAGTTATACACATTTTCAATGAAAGAGTGTCACAGGAAAAGTATAGAAGCTGTCACGTCCTGGTGAAGTTTAGAGCGAATCAATACTTTTAAAAACACATAACTATTTGCCCTTCAAGTAATTGTTTCTTCAGGCGCTAGCGAGGTGATAATTCTAATTTATTAAAGTATGCTTAAAGGACTAATCGGTCTATAGATCTGGAATAGGTGAACCAGAGGGACTGAATCGCGAGGTAAAGTTGCTCTGGGGGACTGACGGACTCTAGTCTATAGGAACTGAACTAAGAAGCGATACCTCCAGGGGGTACTAGTAAAGCCTCCTGGAATATCGAGGACTTGAGTTCTCATGCTCCCAAGCTATGATATAATCGCCATGTTAAGGCCACGCCCTCAGATTCAACGACATCTTCATCAGGTCAGGGGCCATCTTAATGAAGGCCGCAGACATCTGGTCGCGGGACTAAGTAGTGGAGATAACTCCAGCGTTCAGACTCAAGGAGAGACTGAACCTGGAGATCAAGGGGACGGAGTGTCTGAAAAGGTACCGCAGAGCGACCGTACTGATTCCCGGCACCCCTGAGGATCTGTCGAACGTTCTAAGGCATCTCAGCTTTCACAACCCGACCCTACAAACCGATTCTTTGAAGGTATATGCTAAAAGGTAGGAAGCCAGAACGAAAAGGACGGGCTGGATTCTAACTGAAAGTCTCTCCAAAGTCTCAGTCAGGGCCCTCGCTTCTCTGGATTATCGACCCTATTTAGGGGCGGTTAGGGTCACCTCCCAGATGACCCATTTGGGCCTCTTAAGGGGACCAGAAGCGTCAAAATCTTGAGGGAATGGCGATTTTCGAGAAATATATAATGTGCGGAAAAGTTTTAAGTATTCACAAACAATGAAGATATCTTTGAAATAAATGACTATTTTGAATGCTTATGAAATTCTAGGTAAAATGGACCCAGGTTCTTTCAATTTTGTCCATTTTTCAAAAAACCATAGCAGAAAGTGTGAGCAAATTCACAAATTTTTGCGTGTATTTCGTTTTTTGTCAATATATCCGAAACAGTTCAACATTTTTCAAGTTTGGAAGCTGGAACATCGTGGTTTCTAGGTTTCTACTTGTTCTAAGTTCTGCTTACCAATTCTAAGTTATATCATAAGATTTCCACGAAGCTCATAACACGCGGCAAACTTTCGAACGTAATGTATTTCTGAAACATAGAAAAAGAGTTGAACCCCAAGAAAATTTTAAAAGCTCATGAAATTGTGTGCAAAATTAGCCCTGGTTGACTTAATTTCAAAATAATATACCCTGAAGTGTAGTAATATGCCCCAAGGTCCACTCAAAAATTGTTTACATTTTCTATTCTTCTTGCTTCAAAACAAGCTATGTTTGATTTATTTGAGAAATGGGCGGAAATTAGCAACCTTAATTATTATAGGAACAATGTCTGAACATTTCCTCCCATACACGGAAGTGAAAGAGATTAATTATGTACCAGGAAGATACTCGATATCTGGAAATATTAATCAGCATATTATTTATTGCTTGCTCTGTCTCGGTGGCTCTGCTTTTTATGTGCCCTGAAAGATTGAAAAATTGTTTCTAGATTCCTTATTTATGACAAATATTTTTTTAATAAATACTGTACTTCCATGGATAGACGAGAACGAATTGTAGTGAAAACTAATTAATTTGTTTATAAAAATTCAGTGAAATGTTGAATAAATGTTGTATATTCTTTACACCTATCTTCAACCATTTTCAATAGTACATACCAGATCTGCCCCACTGTAAGATAGTGACTTGAATCTTTTAATTGCACTAGGCTTTTTATCAATTTATTCCTGATACACTAAAAAAAAGTTTACTGTCTTATTCACAGAAAATTAATTATAGCAATTATAATTTAATTCTATAACATTCATATTAAATTCTCGCACTTAGATGTAAAAATTATAGTCACTAATAACTAAAACTTAATAAATAAAAAATAATATTATTAAGTAATCTATTTGTTTATTTTCCATTACTACACTAGTCTTGAACATCAAAGGACACAATGAATTTCACAACTTATTACATAACTGTAACGCTGAGAATTTTAATATTAATTAATTATATTTATATTTATCTCAATAGATTTCGAATTCCTCTTAAAAAAACTTAATAGCGGGTTAACACCTTATTTAAATAATAAGAACAGAGTTATTGTTTTAAACGGTGATTCTACGTCATTATTCGTGTATATCAGCAAAACGAATGTTTTCGGGTCCAAATGGCTTGCAGAACAGACTATTTAGAGGATCCCTATTCAAAATGGGTACAATCTCACTGGCATTGTTACCATTTATGCGTATTTTAACTTTTCCAAAATTATAATGAAGATCCGCTCTAGGAGCCATGAATGGGAACAAATGTCCAGCTAAGAATAATCCAATGACGTACATGTGATCCATTTCCTTATGTGTTCCTACCCTGTAAGTGTCTGCTGGTAAAAGTTGAGGTGTACCAGGAGTTAAGAAACGTTCGCAATGATGAACATTAAGTTGAATTGGAAGAGGATGAATTGCGTCTTTTTTATGTGGTCGAACTAATTCTGCAAAAGGAAAATATTAGTAGAAAATGAATTAGTGCATTAATTATTATTATCAGTTGCAAATAAGGGTGCGAAAGTACAATGAATCGAAACATAAACTCATTGCAAAATACGTTCAGCAGAACTAGTTATATAAAGCATATTAAAAATTTGTATAAACCGAATATTGGACCAATTCAGACACATGTAACAATTTTTTATTACAATTCATAAACTGATGCATAATTTTGTAATTTTTCCACACATAGATTTTTTTTCAGAAAAATCAACTGCTAAATGATGCCAACGTGTATTGTGATAATTGATTGTTAGGTTTATTATTGAAATTTTAGCCACAAAAATTAGATCGTTTCCTAACGATAACACCTTGAAATAATAATACAATTGAATATGAAATTTTTGGAAACTAGGGGTGTGCGGAATTTTTTTGAACCCGAACCAGACGGACCTGTCAGGATTTTTTCATATCGGGTCGGAGCGGATCGGGTTTTTATTTTACAACCAAAATTAATGATGCGTTCGAGAAAAAAACTTCTTTTCGAAAGTTTGTTTTCACGCTGGGAGAAAAATTTATTTCAATTCGAAAGATTTAAAAAAGGAAATAATAATACTGCAATTAAAAATGCACGATAAATTATAGATAGTATTATATTTACCAACAAGATTAGTAAAAATTACGAAGACGAACCATAAAATACTAATTAGGGTACCCATTTTCTTGAAACTGTTAAAGCTTTTGAAGAATTTTGATTAAGGTGACATAGCTATCTCATTTGTCCTTCTAAATTATTTGCGTTTTTTTAATTCTGACATCAGGTTGGAATCAAGCCTGATTTATTATAATTGTATTTGTATTTTACATACGCTATTTCGTGCCAATGCCAATAAATTTTTTTATCACACTGCCACCATAAATGCGATTTTAGGTACTGCGAACGATACCTAAGATAGCATTTTTTAGCATAGGCGTAACATTTTTACTCAGGATATTTAGGGTATTCATTTTAGGTACTTAGGGTACTTGGGGTATTTTAGTATCGACTTCTTACCCCACGCACATCACCGGGTTGCGTTTCTGGACCCTCTGGGGTTTTTAGTTTAGGACTATATGCAACCTATTCGCACTTATGATTTACTGGTGTGGTAAAAAATAGTATGTGACACTCGGCCCCTAAGTGGCACATTTTCGGTCGAGTACTGCAATTTACACGAGGCAAAGTGTCACTTAGGGTCCTACTATCAAAATAACTATTATGTAACACGAGTATGGTTTTTTCGCTTTCTCGGCGTAGTTGGGGCAGAAAATTAGGTCTGTGTTGGTGGTGATGTACTTTACCAGCCTAGGCAGAGAAATTGCTCTAAATTTAACTAATCTCGAACTTAAGATGCAGTTTTATGAGAAAACTTGAAAACCTGACTCTTATTACATAAAGTATGGTGTGTACCGAGGCAGCGAAGTAGTCTTTTTACGGCTGAGCATGAGTTTGCCAGAACGAGACGTAAGCATGAAAAAGTCGCTTTTTCACACCTTTCTTAGTTCTTTAAAGTGGAATTTTACAAGACTAATCTTTACAGCTGCCTCAAACGACTTTATATGGCAGTTTTGACGTGCAGTTTGCACTATTCGTCAAAACTGCCGTGTATATATATATATATATACATATATATATATA
>JAABKJ010005250.1:0-23300 GCA_011634705.1 Andricus grossulariae
GTCATACTCCTTTGCCTTGTAGGCGCACTGGAGTATGGCCATAATCTCAGATTGTAGAACTGTGGCGTAGGACCCCATCTCGATTGTGAAGCTCATTTCATTCCTTCTACGATATACACCGGCTACTGCACTCTCCTCGTTCCTGGATCCATCTGTAAACTAGTTGTCTCCATCACTGGGCAGGTGTGCGTCGCCGTGAACACATTCCTCCTTCGGGCTTAGGGCCGTCTTCGTCGAGTGATCAGACCTATAGGTGTTTTGTTCTTTGTAAAGTGGTAAGGTATAACTGATCCTACCTGCTTTCGAAATAAAGACTACTCTCGTACCCCTCCATACCACTGGAAAATGTCCCAACGTCAGACTATCCCTAGCAAGTCTCACTAGCGGTTCTATGATGGCCTCTCCCGCTCTCTGTAAGAGGGCTGGATATCTGCCATCTGGGCCAGCAGACTTGTAAGTGCTGAAAGACTTTAGGGCCCACCTGACCCTGACAGGGGTGACAGTCTCGCTGGCTAGCCGCCGTTTCGGACCTAGTTGGGCCGCATGCGACTTTGGTTGCCTCTGAGGTGCCATCCCCACTTCTCCAAACCTCGAAAAGCCCGGGAAATGTGCCTTGATCGATGTCTGTGCACAAGTTGTCCAGCTCTCTTGATTTGGATTACGCATTGCATCCCTGTATTCATCCCTAATCGCTGTAAATAATGTACATAGTTCCTTCGCTTTGCCAGTACTGGCATTTCTGAACCTCTCTCTGGTTTTCCACCGAAGCTCTTCGAGTTTCCTATTCCACTAGCCAGCGGGTACAATGGATTCCAACACGAACTCTATCTGTGAGTCATCTGAGAGAGTGGGTTAATCTGAAACTCTCCACCTCTTGATGTTATCTCTAAAACAACTGGTACAGAGGGTGATGTCAATGACTTCCTCCCTGACCGAGTTACGGAAAGTAGGAGTGTTCCTCGCGTTAAGAATATCTAAATCTGTGTTGATTAGGTACATCAGTAGGTCATTACCTCTTGAGTTGATGTCCGTGCTGCCCCACAAAGTATGGTGGGAATTAGCATCGCATCCCAGCAGAAGAGGAATACCCCTTACCTTGCAATATTCCAGCAGTATACATACCTCCACTGGTGGGTTGGTATTGCTGTCATAAGGAAAATAAGCTGATCCCAGAACTAGCCTTCCGATTCCTTTGAGATCAGTGGCTATCACAATCATGTCTCTCGAACATATCTCAAGCAGCGGGACAGCGCTAAATCCCTAGGCAAGCATGCAGACCCTTGGTTTGGCCGCCATGGGGTTCCTGTAACAAAAAAGACCAGCCCCTCCTAATCCCCTCATGGTATCTCAAACTAACCGAGGTTCTTAGATTAGCGAGATACCTGTGTGCCTCGCAGCCATGCTCCTCTGCAAAACTACAGAGATGCCTTTGCTGTGATGGAAGTTAATTTTGGTAATGGTTGGACCAGAAGCAGTCATTCAGGTCTGCTTCCGATCTTCCTGTGTACCAACAGGCTCCTTCTGTCCCTGGCTGGCAACCCTAAAGTTGACCTGTCCAAAGTGATAGAAGGGCCTGTTGTTGAGGGTCGCAAGAGCCCTCGTCTGGGGCTCAGGAATCTGCACAACTGGAAGATGCCTGGTGCCTCCTGCTGTGTCCTCTTCCTGAGGCCTATCGTGCCTGACGATTCGTCAGGACGCTGTCTTAATTATGGGGTTGAATCCCTATAAACGCTATAGTACCTGAGACGGGTCATACAGTTTACACGTGAACCACCTTGTAGCCCTCAGCATATTCTGGAGCAACTCGACCTCAACCACCTTAAGAGCTGCACTTTTCCACAGCTTTGTCTCGATCACTGCTTTGTGTAGCCAAGCTTTCGTTGCTAGGTCGGCTGCCACTAATACCTGAACCTCTCCCCTGCAGAAGAAGGTCACAAATTTTGGCCATTGATCTGAGAACACTCTTTCGAGTGTTCTCCAGTTAGCCTCCCTGAAGATCTCATACTGCTTCGTAGTGTGAATCGAGTCCCGGTAGTTGGTATTAGCCACCACCATCGTCAGGGGGTCAGTCCTCTAAATGGCCATCAGTTCAGCTCCCAATGACTCTGTGGTCGTCGGCTGCTAAGCCGTCTTGTGCCTCTTCAAAAGCTTAGCCACCGCAATGGATTGTCCTCTGAGCCCCTACCTCTCTTCTGGGCCTCTGTGCTAGATGTCGGCCCTGTAGCTGCCGACGTTCCAGCTTCAGCAGCTGCTCTACTAGCCTGCTGCGCTTGCCTCTTCAGTCTTCTTTTCAGGGAACTGTTGATGCGTTTCTTTTTTTTAGAACTGATTGACTTCTCCCGTTACCACAGCCTCGTTCAGAGGGACCGGCGATCCCTCAGCTTCCGAGGGAACTAGGGGCACCGCCGCCACCTGAATTTGGCTTGCCGGAGAGACTGATGGGGAGGAAAGGGTTATATTAGACCCGTTAGGGATAAACCCCTCTCCCCCCTGCACCACCTCCCTCCCTCCTACTTTCCCTTTTTTATTTTTATGCGTGTTCATTTTGATCCCACGAGAAGCTAGGGAAATAAATGGTCCGCCACTGCAGAGTCCCACATGCAGGGGTATTACTTATTACTCAGAGAGGCTGTCCGGTGTCCCTGAGATGCCGCTAGGACACCTTCGTAACCCCTAGGTTCCAATGTGCCACAAACACGACCACTCTACACCCTTGGCTTAGGGGGGTGGGTCACATTGAGTCAGACACTCAATGTTGAAACATCCGCTTGCAGAGCACCATAACAGACGGAGGGCTGTTTCTTGGTCGATATTCGGGCCACAGGTCATTCCTGTCTCGATTTCAAATCTGTAAATCAGTCCGGGAGGGGGGGGCTCAACCCAGGGGTCCAGAAGGCCTGTGCTAGCTAGGCTCTTTCGCCCTTCTACCATACCGTAATCACGCATACCAGGAGAGCACGTTTATAAGGAATCTTTTCCTCTCACCCAGGAGAGCTTGTTTATAGGGAACCTTTCAGTCATATCCATGCGCATGCAGGCCGAGTTCGTTTTGACCCCCATGTCCCATACGCTTAAGCCTCCCCACCAACTACAAGGTGTTACAGCTCCTGGAGGAGCAAAATTTACTACTATTTTTAATGTAATTATAAATAATATTTTTTTCTGTCAGGCCTCATTCTTCGGTTGGGTCTTCTTCTCCTACCGATCCTCCTTTTCGTGTCAGATCCAGATCTCCTTCTGCCAGGCGTCCTTTACGCGTACTTTGATTTGATCTTGCAGAACTTAGCTCTATCCGGCTTATTCCTAGAACAAATCCGAACCGACGATTCGAAATTCGAAGATACAATTTTCCTAGCGATAAACATATTCATTTGATTGGAAATTGTAAAGCCATTAGGCCGATTCCAAGCGAAGAAAAACTGGTATTATCAACGTCCAATGGTGACGTCGTAGGATTATTCGAGACAAATAGAGCAACTCTTCATGGAATATATAAATTGAGAATTGATGTTGAGAAGGGATTTGAGTTCGAAAAACGAGTGAAAATAAACATAAACAGTGGCGCGGTTAAGGATATGACTCGAAAATAATTGCTGGAATGTCCGTTAGGCAGAGTTCGCCCAATCTCAGAGTTTTTTAAAATAGTATATGTTCAAGATCTCTAAGCAAATATAAACAACATTCCACACATTAATCCCTTCTTGAAAAATCGTAGTCACCAGATCTCGCACAAAATTTTGTAACAAACCTAATTGGTTGCATGTTACAATGTGCAACTATGAATTTTAGTGCCTGTTTTCAGTTTGCTCTTTTGAATTTTCTAGAATCTTATGAATGAGAATTTCCAAATGAGGAAGTTCAGTTTCAAACATTTTTGTGTTTGAAATAGTAAATCTAAATTATAAGTTCTTCTTCAATAATAAAGGCAACAATTCTGTTTTAATGTTTCGACCATATTAGAAGAAATCACTATTCTTAATCCCTTAATCATTCTCAATGATGGTAAAATGATGTATTTATCTAATAATATAATTTACAAATTTTCTGCACCATCAATCAAGTAAATGAAAGTATCCAATCAAGTGATTTTATTTCGCGGTAAAATTTATTTCTGAATGCTTTTAAACATTATTGATAAAAAAGAACATTTTAATTACATATGTTTTTTAACACTAAAAGTACCAAGCGGGGTCCATTGACCCGTATTCGATTTTTAAAGTGGTTAATCTCCGCAGCGCTTGCTGGCAGAGAGATGGCGTTTTGTTCTTAAGAATTTTTTACCGCAATACAATTTGTCAACTTTTTCACAGCTTTAAAGAGATGAAAAGATTGAAATTATAGACTAAAACGTGAAATTTCGTAATTTACTAGTAAAAGTATACAGCATACACTACGATTATCCAAAAACTTGACCTTTCGATTCTTGGCGATCAACCCTTCTCCCCACCGCCACAATTCGTTCGTTTTCCGGAAAAAGAAATTCCCTATTTTTTTCATATCAGTCAACAATAACACGTGCCGCCGGGCTTTCGAAATTAACACAATGTTTTAAATGGGAAAAGTTGAATTTTCTTGAAAATAGAAAAAGAAGTACTTTTTATTATTATCATTATACTTTTAGGCCATATCCCTTCTGGGCTAAGCGTGACTCACTCGGTTTTAGCCGTGTCTCAGGGAATTCATACGAAAAAAGTGAGGAGGGGAATTGTCCGAGGCGGTATTAGGGGGGAATCGATTTTTAGATTATTCTAGACTCCTCGTATTATTTATTTAAATAACACGTTTGTTTCGCAACTCTACTCTGACCAAACTTGCTGATTAATCTCTCTATCAATCACCCCAGGCGAAGAGCTTCACAAAGTCACCATGTAAAGCTCTCCACTCGCGGACCATGATTATTTCACAATTTATTCTAATTCAAAGGTGGCACTTTCAGTATCGTGGTTAATTCTTTTATTGGAAATAAATTAAATTGGTCTCATACGAAAAAATAATTTTAAAACAATCGCGTAAAAATGGACAGAGTAAATGCAAAATTTATATTTTATTTTTTGTGAGTGAAAAATTCGAGTTCTTTCTTAGACCAAAAACGACAAGCTAGAACTCGAGAGACTCGTTAATTTATGAAATATTTTAATGAATTTTTATAAAAAATTATAAACAAACTCTATACACAGATGCACAATTTCGACATTTAATTGCAGAAATACATTCTAATTTCACTAAAACGTTTTTTAATTGATTTAATAGTGATGATCCATCACAAAATTTTGTCCATCCAACATATTCGAATCTGAATACTTGTTTATACAATTTCCTCAAAACATTAACAAAATTAATAAAAGATCTTTTTTCCTTTACCCAAAGTAAGTTTAAGGTTGTGACATCACCAAGTTTTTCCATTTCTTTAACCAGTTTTTCTCCCGATAATGAAGGATTTCAATTTTTCGTGCCCCTTATTTCTTCAAGTAGACACACTTTTGGAAGTCTCCCTTCTTCCATATTTATAATTTCAAATAGGTATTTGCTGGCTCTTTTCCTGGCTTCAAATTCAACGCTCCTTCGACCCGATTTCATTCGCCAAATGTAATAAGGCGTGTTCGTATCTAGGCCCACGATCATTTTAACGTATCTACCCTGAACATTTTCTCATTCTTCTCTATTTTCCCAACCCCACAATTCGACCCCATAGAGCATATCTGACTTAGCCAAGGTATCTAGCAGATATAACCTTCTCTTTAAGTCTTTTAAGTTGGTTCTTTTCATTACTCTTTTCATTACTCCCCAAGCTGCGTAATTGCTTTTTGACTTTGCCCTGCCAGTGCTTGAAAGTAGATCCGGTAGAGAACGAAAACCCTAAATATTCAGATATATCTACCACTTATAATTGCTCTCCATGAATACTCCAATTTTCCTCTTGTATCCTCCACCTCCCTTTTCTATGAACCATTATTTTTTATTTTTTTACGTTAATTTCCTGCTTATTTCTTTTAACGTACTTACCTAAAGATTTGAGCATATCTGATACTCCTTTTGGAAAGGCTGCTACCAAGGACACGTCATCTGCGAGTTTAAGAACAAATACCTTATCCTTGCCAATTATTGTTTCTTCGACATTGAAGCGGTCCAATTCCTCATCTATATCGTTGAGTAAAGTGTTAAATAACGTCGGATTGAACGGGCACCCTTGTCCAACACCCCTGTCTGTTCTAAAGCTTTCAGTGGTGCCTTCCACTGTGATGACTTTATTTAAAGTATCTGGGTAAATAGTTTTGATTAAACAGGACCACAAGATATAAGTCCTTACAACACGGACTAGACTAGGTGGGTCTTATATTTTTGGGGTCGGTGAATTCGAATCCGTTGTCTGTTGGATCCCATCAGGTCAGGGTCAAGTTCAGTTCAAGGTCAAACTTAATAAATTCATCGCTAAGCAATCAAGTCACGGTACCTAGAGGTTTTCGGGGTCGCTAAATTCAAATCCGTGGTCCGTTTGGTCCCACCAGGTGAGGTTCAAGGTCAATTCAAGGTCAAACCTACAAATTCATCGCTAACCAAATAAGTCAGGGTACTCATAGGTTTCCGGGGTCGTTAAATTCGAATCCGTTTCAAGGTCACTTCAAGATCAAACTTACAAAATTCATCTTTAACCAAATAAGTCAGGGTACCTATAGGTTTCCGAGGTCGTTTAACTCGAATCCGTTGTCTGTTGGGCCCCATCGGGTTTTGAATTCAGTGACCCCGAAAACCTATGGGTACCCTGACTTAATTGGTCAGCCATTAATTTTTCAAGTTTGACCGTGAACTGATCTTGACCCTGACCTGATTGGACCAAAAGGACAATGGATTCGAATTCAGCGACTCCGAAACCCTATAGATTCCTTGACTTATTTGGTTAGCGATGAATTTTGTACGTTTGACTTTGAATTGACCTTGACCCGGACCTGGTGGGTCAAAACGGACAACGGATTCGAATTCAGCGACCCCGAAAACCTATAGGTAACCTGACTTATTTGGTTAGTGATGAATTTTGTAGGCTTGGCCTTGCATTGACCTTAACCCTGACTCTTAATAATATTATCATGATTACAAGATAACGGTTAGATCTTCAGAAAATTCACAATCGCCCCCTCTGAAAATTTTTCTGGCTCCACCCTTGATAATTTTCAATAGTCGGAGGCCAGAAATGGGATTTAATTAGGGTTTAATCATAAAATTTGACCAAACAACGAATTTCGCCTAAACTTAAAAGGTTATATAAATTGTGATACCAGTATAAACGAATGTAATAACGATTCTAATGAAACATAAATATCTTTGAAGGACAACCTTAATGCCAAGACTATGAGAGATAACGACTATAAAGTCTAGCGAAGCACAAGAATATTCATCAGCCACGTTGATAACCAAATTTTTTATAATTCAATTGATCAGTTTTTCATCTAATTAGAAAAGATGATGATTGCTCATATTCTCGTCGCATTTGCGGTAATTTTTCTCAATTCAATTGGTAAATATAATTGTATAATATTTTTAGAATGTTAAGATTTAATTTACATTCTCCCGAATTGCGTTTTTCTTTTAAACTTTATTTCAGTTCTTCTTAATGAGTACACATTTAATCTGAATTTATTCCGGGAGAATCGAGAGTTTTCGTGTTTTGAAAAATTGAGTTCGGTAAGTTTACTTAATGAAACGAAATTCCTACCATATGAAGCGCTCCCAACTGAAAGGTAGCATACCTAATGAATCAGGTATGAGCCACAAATTTTGGACATTGAGAACATTGGATCTGAAAATCGAGAAAATTGTAAAGAATTCATCTTGCTGTTACAAATTTTTTGTTGTTGTTTGAAAAAGCTGTTCTGTTGAAAATTCTTCTTTTTTGGTTAAAAATAAACTACTTTGGAAAAAGATTCCAAATTTGGGTTGAAAATTAACGTTTTTCTTGAAAATGAATGTTTTTGTTAACAATTAATATTTTTTTTCAGTTTGCAATTTTAATTGTTTTGTTGAATATTCGTCCTTTTTGGTTGAATTTGGAAATACTACGTTAAAAACTTATTTTTCTGGTTGATCAATAATTTTAATTCATTAGCCTTTTTCGTTCAAAATTTATAGAGTTTGTTCAAACAAATCTTTACAATAATTCTTTTAAATTCAACACTTCGGTTAAAAAATCATGAAAACTCGTCTTTTGTGGTGAAACATTAATCTTCTTGGTGACAAATCAATCTTTTAGTTTGAAAACGCATTTCTTTAGTTGCAAATTAAACTATTTTGTTCAAAGTTCGTTTTTAGGTTGAAAATTAATTTTTTGAATTAAAAATATAACTATTACATCTTCGGTTGAAAACTAATTTTTTTCAGTTAAAAATTCATGTTTTTTTTTAATTCATAGTGTTCGATTGATCATTCCTTTCTTTGGTTAAAAATTTAACTGTTTTGTAGAAAATTCGCTTTTCGATTAAAAGTGTTACTATTTTATTGAAAATTCATGTATTTTGTTAAAAATTCATATTGCATCGTATAAAATAATCTTCTTGGTTGAAAAATTATCTTGTTGCTTGAAAATTCATTTTTGTGGTCGCAAATTTAACTATTTGATTAAAATTTTATTTCTTGGTTGAAGATTTATAAAATCAGTTAAAAATTCATTTGTTTGTTTATTTGTAATGTTGTTTCCATACAACAACAAAATGTACAACCGCCAGAAAAAATGAAAAATTGATCAGGGGATGTCAGAGAATTTCGAAATTTTGATTTCGGATCAACCCCGGGGAAAGATGTCACAATCCCTTTTTGCCCACCTGCATATAATACTACGATTTCAGTTGACAAAACGCGTTTAGGTCATTCTCCGCCCGCAAAAGAAAAATATGCAGAAAGAGAATACAGAAGGAAAATTTAATCCTATTTCTTTTGTGCAGCGTTGAGTTCACAGTCTGGCTGTCCACCCGGAACTTCTCGTAGAGGACCATCTTCTTCTCCTGAAAGGTCTCTTTCATTTATTTATCCAATTATTGAAACTTACTATATTGATATATCTATTTTATATATTCCAATAATAGGGTATTTGAGCCTAGTTTATTATAAAATTTAAAGAATTTTATTCCTTAAATATTGATTATAATTATAAATAATATTTCTTCCTGCCAGGCCTCGTTCTTCAGCCAGGTCTTCTTCTCCTGCTGAGCCTCCTCTTCGTGTCAGGTCTAGGTCTCCTCCTGCCACTTATCCTTCTTCACGCATATTTGGATTTGGTCTTGATCAACTTAGATTTATTCGGCTTATTCCCAAAACGAATCCGAATCAGCAATTCGAAATTCGAAGATACATTTTTCCTAGCGATAAACAAATTCATTTAATCGGAAATGGTAGAACCGTTGAGCCTATTCCAACCGAAGAGAGAGTGGTATTATCAACTTCCGGTGGTGACGTCGTATCAATATTCGAGAGGAATAATACAATTCTTCGTGGAATATATAAATTAAGAATTGATGTTGAGAAGGGATTTGAGTTCAAAAAACGGGTGAAAATAAACATAAACAGTGGCGCGGTTAAGGATATGACTCTAAAAGAGATCCAGGAATGTCCCTCAGGCAAGCAACGCCCAATCGTGAAGAATTTCAAAATAGTACGTGTTGTGGATCTCTAAGTTTTTTACTTGTTACTTACTGTGTCAATATGACTTTTTTTACAGTTTTAAAGAGATGAGAAAAATGAAATTATGAGGAAAAACTTGGAATATTCTTATTTACGCGGTGTATATAGCATATATACAGTCCATACCAATGAATAAAAGTACAGAAATCTGAAACTGTTTTTACAGGAATCTACAAATAAATACAATAAATTACAACCAAAATTGTAGGAAAGTACAGCCTTTTTTCTATTATTGAGACAAATTGTGTACTTTTTTGTATTTTATGTACATGCATTGTTCTATTTTATTGAAGTTTTAATTTTCTGCAAGAATTTACATAAGAACTACAACAAGAATTGAGAACTACAAGAATCTACAGGAATTCATCGGTTTTGCTGCCAAAAAGTTGTTCTTTTTCGAGCTAGGATGACAAATATTCAGAATGATGCAATGAGATAATTCTATATTAAGATGTGCACATGATCTCTATTACAAAAAAAGCATCTGTGTTTAAAATTTAAATTAATGGTAGAATAATGAAAGACAATGATGAATAATCGCTATTAAAAAACAGAAAACCTTACGTTTGAAGTTTTTTTTCAAATTTAGAGCAATCGATTGGACACCATGTCATTTTAAATTATGTCATTCTAATGTTCTCATTAATTGTCATCCTAGGTCGAAAAAGAACAACTTTTGGCTTCAAATAAAAATTAATGATTGAAAAAAAATTGATCACGGTCATTGAAGTTGAAGATTCGAACTCTTGAAGATAAAATTTTTTTTATTTGAAGTTAAGAAAACTGAGCCCCAAAAAATTGAAAGACTCAAAGTGCAATACTTTTGAGTTTTAAACTTTTAAGATTAAAGCTTTTTAATTAAAAGCCGTAAACTCGATATTATTTGATATAATATTCCATCCTTCCTTTACAATCTAAAATATATTCATTTGTTTAAAAGTATAATCTTTTTTTGGGTACCTTTAATTTCGGTTTAATTAGTACATTTGACCAAACGACGAATTTTGTTTAAATTCAAAAGGTTATATAAATTGTGATAACAGTTTGAACAGCTGTTTAAATGTTTCAAAAACTCTAATAAAATATAAATATCTTTGAAGGACATCCTTAAAGCCAAGACTGTACGAGATAACGACTATAAAATATAAAGAAGCACTAGAATATTCATTAGTCACATTGTTGACCGAATTCTTTATATAGTTTAATTAACCAGTTTTTTGTTCAATTAGAAAATATGATAATTGCTTATACTCTCGTCTCATCTATGGTAGTTTTCCTCAATTCTATTGGTGAATATAATGATATAATATATCTATAAATTGCAGAACATTTTTTTAAGCTATACGCAAATCACAATTTTTGAAATTCAATCTACATTCTATTCCAATTGCGTTTTTCTTTCAAACTTTGAGTTTTTCCAAAACGAGTACACATTTAATATGAATGTATTATGGGGAAATCGAGAGTTTTCGTTTTTTTTTTTTGAAAAATTGAGTTTGGTAAGTTTACATAATGATACGGAATTCGTACCATATGGAGCGCTCCCAACTAAAGGGTAGCATCCCTAATAAGAAATAAAAAAAATGTTATATTCTTTTAAATTCAACTATCTGGATAACAAATCATGAAAATTCGTCTTTGGGTTAACAATTAATTTCTTAAATTGAAAATGTAGCTATACCATCTTCTGTTGGAAATTCATATTTTTTTAATTGAAAATTCCTGTATTTTTTTTTTAATTCGTCTTGTTCAATAGAAAATTAATCTTCTCGGTTGAAAAATTATCTTGTTGAAGATGTTAAAGATTCATCAATATAGTTGAAAATTCATTTGTTTGCTTGAAAACTTATATATTTTGTTGAAAATTCGTCTTTTTGGTAGAAAATTAGTCATGTTGGTTGAAACCTCACCTCACTGGGTAAACATTTAACTATTTTATGCAAATTCCTCTTCTTCATTCAAAATAATTATTTTAATCTGAAATTTTTTTTAGTTAAAACTTCACATATTTTGTTTCTAAATTTTTCTTTCTGGGTAGATATTAATCTTCTTGGTTAAAAATTCATCTTAAAAATCGATCTACTTTTGTTGAAAATGCAATACCTCTAAGTTGTAAGTATGTGGACTTACTATTTTATCTAATAAAAATTTGTCATAAATAAAATATTGGTATTCCCACGGCCCCCTCACTCACAAGAAACAGTAGTATATAACATTTCGCCTAACATTATTGACCTGTTATCCTTTTTATTTACCTGCATATAATACTGCTATTCCAGTTGACGGAATGAGGTTAGCTCATCCTCTGCTATCAAAAGAAAAATATGCTGGAACAGAAAAATACGCCGAAAGAGAATACACAGGGAAAATTTAATCTTCTGTTTTTTTTTGTGCAGCGTTGAGTTCACAGTCTGTCTGTCCACCTGGCGCTTCTCGTCGTGGACCATCTTATTCTCCTGAAAGGTCTCTTTCATTTATTTATTCAAATATTGAAACTTGCTATATTAATATATCTATTTTATATATTCCAATAATAGGCTATCTGAGCCTAGGTTATTATAAAATTTATTTAATTTTATTTTTTAAATATTTATAATAATTATGAATAATATTTCTTCCTGCCAGGCCTCATTCTTTGGTCAGGTCTTCTCCTCCTGCTGAGCCTTCTCTTCGTGCCAGGTCCAGGTCTCCTCCTGCCATTCCTCCTTCTTCACGCGTACTTGGATTTGACCTTGAAAAACTTAGATTTATTCGGCTTATTCCCAAAACAAATCTGAACCGGCGATTTGAAATTCGAAGATACACTTTTCCTAGCGATAAACAAATTCATTTGTTGGGAGATGGTAAAACCGTTGAGCTGATTCCAACCGAAGAAAGATTGGTATTATCAACGTTGAATGGTGACGTCGTGGGATTATTGGACAGGGACAATACAATTCTTCGTGGAATATATAAATTAAGAATTGATGTTGAATTAGGAACTGAGATCGAAAAACGGGTGAAAATAAACATGGACAGTGGTGCAGTTCAGGCTATGACTCGAAAAGAAATTCAGGAATGTCGCATTGGCAGCCCTCGCCCAATCTGGAAGAATTTTAATATAGTACATATTTAGGTTCTCTATGTAAATTTGAACCACATTCCACGCATTAATCCTTTCTTTAAAAAACGTAGTCACAATATCTCGCATAAATTGTTGTTGAAAACCTGATTGGTTACTTGTTACATACTGTGTGAATATGACTTTTAGTGGCTGTTTTCAGTTTGTTTTGAATTTTCTAGAATTTTTAGACTCACAATTTCCAAATGATAAATTTTATTTCTAATTACGTTTGTTTCTAAAAGTGTAAATTAAATTTGTAAATGATTCTTTAATAATAAAGGTCATGATAAAATTTATTATTGAATGCTCCTAAACATTATTGATCAAAGATAAAATTTTAATTGCAAACGTTTTCTTTCAATATTATAAAATACTACTATTTTTAAGATTTTGCCATCGCACTACAATTTGTCATCTTTTGCAAATTTTAAAGATATGAGAGGAATGAAATTATGCACAAAAACTTGGAATATCCTAATTTACGAAGTGTATACAGCATATGGATAATTCTCCACAAACAGGGCACTTGCGTGTCCATGGATTGAATTATTGTAAAAACTACTGCTTGTATTATTGTAAAACGTGACAAAGATCTTTATTTTAGAATTTTGTAACAAGTTCCATACTACAAATTAGATTATATTATTGTAAGCTAGAGTGAAAAAAAATATTATTCACTCGAAAAATCGCTTAGACAGATGTCCACACATACGTGAGGCATATTTTGGAGTCACGTAGGAAATTGATATTGTACAAGTTTAAAATTTATGCTTGAGAATTATAAAGTTAGACTCAAAAAGTACGAGTTTCATCATGAATATTTTAATTTCAATGCAATATACACTAAATATGCAGACAAGTATGAGAATCTTCGAAAATATTTTTGAGGTTACGTCAGTAGTATAGCTAGGCTGGTTCTGGAAATAATCACTAGGTCATGGATTCATGTCAGTGCTCTACCTTATCGACCGAATTACCTACTTGCGGTAACATATCGATAACTGTTTTACCAGGTGATTATCTCAAGAACCAGCCTAGATAAAATGCTTACGTCGGTACATGAACAGCTGTCGTTTGACAACTAGAAATATCTTTTTGGGTCCTGCTTGGAACTTTCTTCACAAATAAAATAAAAGTTTAAGAACCTTGCGTATTTTTATTAGTATCAATCAACGTAATTCGCAATAACTTTTATATTTCTTAACAAAAGTTACTAAATAAAAGATAAAAATTTGGATCGAGGCAGTAGAAAATTATTTGCCAAAGGAATTTTCAATTTATTTTACTTTGAAACTTTGGGAACACTTTTTCTGTTGTTTTCTATCGACTTAAAATCTATCGACGTGACTTTACTTTCAGCTTGCCAGGGCTGAGAGATAAGAAATTGAACCTTTAGATGAAACTTTGCAGAAAATTAATGAAAAGAAAGTTTTTGAATAATGTAGCAAATTACTTTAAATTAGAATTTGGCGCATTTTTGAGTGACATCTATCGAAGACTTCGGTCAAGAGTCAGTCTGTATCGAACCACGATCGAATAAAATTGTTTTATTATCTCCACTCAGAGTTTAGTTTTACTGAGTTAGGTTTAGCCCCTTCTACCCATAGCTTACGGCTTCAGAAGTGGGATTCGAGAGACTAAATTCAGGAATGTTCTAATTGTAGAGCCGGGACTAAGTATAAAGAAAGAAAAACGCTCGAGATACCGGGTCGCGAAGACAGGATGACGCTTTGTGTGGGAATTCATGTATCTGAGTGTAAATCTGAAAAGAAAAAGTGAAATGTTGGCAGATGGTGCCAACGTGTTTAGTGTTCAGTTTTAAGATTTATGATTTTCGGGCGAGAAAATCAAGAAGTGCATTTAAAGTGAGAAATTTTAGAGACAAAGAGTGCAGTGTTACCACGTTGGAGACTCAGTTGATAAATTTTGGAGACAGAGAGTGCAGTGTTGTCACTTGAGTGACGCAGTTGCGAAATTTTGAAGACAAAGTGTGCGGTGTTGCCACATAGGTGACGTGGTGTAAAAAGACCTTGAAAGTGACGAGTGTTCAAGGAAGAAATTACGGCAAATATTGAAAACGGTAATTAACGTCTTGGGGAAACTCGGGTGATGGAGGCTCTAGAAATTAAGAGAATGAGTACCTTGGCGATGATGTCGACCAGCAGAATTTGGACGAAGAAGACCCGCAAATGTATAGGCTTCCTCGAAATGCTCTAGTGGAAAATGTTGAGGAAATAGTGGTTGCAACTACCAGGGCTGTCAGAAGCTATGAGAGTAGGCGAACAGAATAGAGAAGTCAACAGAGAAGTACACGACGTTGGGCGAGCTCCGAAGTGCAGCGAAATTGGTGATCTAATTCCCGTATTTGGTGAAGAAGAGGATGATGGCATCGGGAAGCGGATTCACCGAAAAGACGAAGTAAGAGAGGCTTACGAAGTTCCGGATAATATAATAAAGTTACAAGCTGCACGTCGATTGAGAAATCGTGTCCTACAGTGAAATAACAATATGCCAGGGATTTTGGGGAAAACTTGGCGACAATTATAAGAAGATCATTTAATATGTACCAAAAAATAGAAGGACGACTGTGGAAAGTGCGAGAAAATTTTGTATTCTATTTCCAGTATGAATTAAAACTAATCAACAGACTGAATATTCCCCAAGACTTAGCAATCGAATATGTGATTGAGGGATTTCTGGATTTTTTCTTGAATTTTCTCATACCCGATGGGATGCAACGTATTACCAAAAATGAACCAAGAGGGAACTCTAGAAAAGGGGTTGGTGTTAAGCAGATTGGGAATTCTGCTCCTTAGTCTAAGCAGTCAGGATTTTACGAGGATAAATCAGAGTCTTTACACTCTACTTCGACTAGTCCACGTCCGAGATGTTACAGTTGCGATGAGTTTGGGCATTTAACCAGCGAGTGCAAAAATCCTCCAAAGGAAAAGGGTGCCTGCTTCAAATGCAAAGAGACGGGTCATCAAGCTCAGAATCGTCCAATAAGAATGTCCAGAGTTGCGACAGAGAGAAGTGGAAGAACTGCTAATGCTACGAGTTCAAGTTCTAAGGAGAATACAGTGGCCTTTATTCAGGATTAGTCTGCTGAGCAGCTGCACGTATATTTCAACGGGTCGTCGGTGTTAAATGAGAAACGAGTTCCTCTGGTTGCTCCAAGAAGTTCGGATATGGTGTTGCTTCCTAATGAGAAGGACGATAAGTTTTATACAGAAGCATTAATTGACAACGGTAGTCCAATTTTATTGTTGAAAGTGTTTGGGTGATAGGTTAATTCCGCTTCTTTTTGCGATAGTTCTAGACACAAGAATGAGTCAAAATGTCACTCTAGGCGTTGACTTTTAAAACAAACCAAGTATCACTTTGGTTAGGCGTAATACTAAGATACGAGCTTCTGGGAAACAACATCATGTTAGTTGACGTGAGTAAAAACAAGGTAATTTTAATTGATTTGTCAACAACTAAAGTAGATGAAAAAATTCCTTTTGAATTCAGAAACCGATTACAAAGATTGCTAAACGATTACGAAGAGAAACTGAAGAATCATAACTCGACTGATTTTAGAATGGATATACAGTTAAACTCAAACGAACCTTGGTTAGAACTTACTAAATTAACAGCGATTACGGGAAATCTTTTAAAATTGGAGTACATCAGACCAAGCCAGTCAAATTAGAGTAGTCCAGTAGTTATGACTAAAAAGAAAAGTGGCGAGTATAGGTTGTGCGTAGATTTTCGGGTTTCAAATAAAATAACACTTCGAGAATATTTTCCATTGCCGCGAATCGATGATCTTATTGACAGATTAGATGGCAAAGTCTTTTTTACGAAACTAGATTTAATGGACGGGTTTCATCATATTAGGATGGCAAAAGATTCAAGCAAAAACACGGCTCTCAGTTAACCTGAAGGCCAATACGAATATTTGAGAATGCGATTTGGACTGGTGGATGCTCTGTCATATTTTCAAAGATATTTGAACATAATTTTTCCAGATTTGATTCGTACCGAAAAGCTTTTGATGTACCTTGATGATTTTCCAATCGCGACTGATATCTTAGAAGAGAATTGGTCGAAACTTGAGAAAATTCTTAATTTGATGGCGCAAAATGGTCTTCACTTGCGACTAGATAAATGTGTATTCGCTGCTACCAAAATAGAGTACTTTGAGTATGTGATAAATGAACAGTGTATTACACCAAGACGAGAACATGTGAAAGTGTTGTTAGAATACCCAGTTCCTAGAAGTGTGTTGCAAGTTCAAAAATTCTTAGGGTTGGTGGGTTTTGTGAGACGATTCATTCCGAACTTTTAGAATTATTAAAAACCAAAATTCTATATGCATCGAATTGCGATTCTACGATTGTTTCACGCACCCCGCGCAACAGGAACTGCGCACCAATCATAAACGTGAAATTTTCCGATTGGGTCCCTCGCCCCAAATATCAAAAGTTCAGGTTTAAAACAATTAGTTTTTTGTCTTATTTTATATATTACATAATTGAAGTTTACGAATTGATAATCGCGTTTCCAGAATATAATTTATTAGGCTAAGTATCTTATTGAAGTCATGAACTCAATTGGCTCGCGCGCCCCGCGCCAGGGGTACAGCGCACCAATCCCGACCAAGCAATTTCTCTTATTGGTTCGCGCGCCCCGCGACGCGGGTACTGCGCACCAATCTCGAGCCAAGAATTTTTCCATGGGATCGCACGTCACAAATAATGAATTCAAATTTAATATGTGGTATTTTATATTGAATTGATATTTATAAACAATATTAATGTCAATAATATTGACGATAATATAATATTGTAAACCGGTATTATATATATAATATATGTATAACTTCGGTATTATAGTAAAGTTAATAATAAATAATGATATTAATATTAATGAATTTAATATTGGGTAATTGGAATTGAATCAACCTTGATAAGCAATAGCAATGTCAACAATACTGATTATACTATAATATTATTATTGACTTGTATTATATATAATATATAGAATAAATGTCTTGGGCTACATATAACCTATATAAATAATATATGTACAAATACGATATTATAAAATTAATTTCAATGTTAAATAATTATATTTATGGAATATCGAGATAATATTAATTAATACTAGTAATATAAATTGTACTTAGAACCATGTAAACTGTAGATACCTGATTGGCTCGCACACCCCGCGCCACAGTTACGGCGCACCAATCACAAACAAGAGAATCCTCTGATTGGTTCGCGCACACTGCGACACGGGTACGGCGCACCAATCACGAGCCAGAAATTCTTATATCGAATTGAGCGCCACAATAACGAGAGGCAATGTTAAATTTAATGTTTAGTATTTCGAAATTGAATTCACAATGATAAAGAATATTAATGTTAATAGTATTGATTACATTATAATATTATTGAATTGTATTATATAAAAGTTAATGTCAATAATTAATAATTATACTTCGGCATAATATTCAGGGATTAATATTTAGTAGTTAGAATTGTATTATATATAATATACAGTTTATATGTATTAGGCTACATATAAACTATATATATGGTATATGTATAACAGGATATTATAAATAAATTAATATTGAGTAATAAATAAATACCCTTATTGAAAATAATAATAACCTAAAATTTTAATGTTTAACAACTATGTAATGCTGGTTCAAGAGAGATGAGGTAATAGGATAATTTTTCGCGAAACCAAAATATTCAACCAATCAGGTGCTTTGTAGGGGACAGCACGCCAATCCCCGTCAAGGAGCTCCCTGATCTGAGCCTAGCCCAGGGAGAAGAATTTGAAATAAAACTCAGTATCTTTAAATATTTTTTTTATTATTGACTCCACCTCATTTATATATATTTCGAAAAATCTGCTCTTTTCTGAGCAATTTATTACGTATGAATAACTTTTCGTTTGAACATTAACTTGCAACCAATTCGCTCTCTCTCTCTCTCTCTCACGCACACAATCGATATAATAGATGATTTGCCCAGGTTGCTCCAACAAGTAGTACCTGGGAATCCGTTATTATATCAAACGATAGTATCCGTGTCTTCTAAATGAATCTATCTGGGTCGCTCCAACAAGTCGTACCTGGGGATTCTTTTGGATGGGCCGGAGTTACGCAAAGAGGAGAGCCTGGCGCAAGTTCTGTGGTGGCCCGTTACCATGACGTCAGCAGGAGCTGACGACCAACTCCACTAACGACTGTCAACAGGAGTTGACAGTCTCCACTCCCACTCGTCAACAGGAGTTCACGAGTCGAAGAACTCGTAGTGAGCAGGAGCTCAATAATACTCGCCAGAGGGGGTTGGCGGTTCCAATTTTCACTCGTCAACGGGAGTTGACGAGTTCCAACTGCAGTGGTGAGCGGAAGCTAACACCCATCGGCCAGCAGTTGCTGTCGATCAACAGTCTTCACCAGGAGATGAGGATCCCGACTTCCTACCTACTACAGGAGGCAGCGCAATGGGCAATCGTACTTCTGCCTCTCGGCCGTTTCCAACCACCACCACGGTCGGATATCAGTCCGAGGCGAGTGCTACGAAAGCGTAGGAAGTTTCGGGACGGTGCTGCCTTAGCCCGAAAGACACTGATTCCGTTTGCCGCTAACCACAATCGAGCAACGATCGTGACTCTCGATACGAACCTAATCCTATTATGGGATCCACAACCCAAACCTGACGGATACGTTTCGTCGTCTAGGAAGCCGTTGGAAGAAGTCAAAATTTATAAGGAACACCCGGAGGTGGTTGCCTTCAGAGAACGCACCGAGCACTTTCGACGTATGGTGGTCGAAGCCGCCACACACTTCAAATACTTGGAGGTAGCTGAGAATAGCGCGAACGATTCCTTCTACGAACCGGCCAGTGAAAAGATCCGGTTCCCGAGAGAGAGGAATTTCATCCTTTGGCAGTTTCTCCAAAGTCAAGGTTTCCATTAGAGACTATATGGAAAGCAATAATCCTTGGAAGGCCTTTCTACAGGCTAAAGGACGCCGAACATTTCTGCAACCTCCCCGTAGCCAAAGAGGGTTACCACTAGGTATGCGAGGCTTGGACGCTTATCTATCGGAAAAGCAAGGATACATCTACCTCGAGGCGTGACTGAAGGAAGAATTCGTGGTGAAGAAAAACAACATTCGATAAACTATCATAACACAATGGCCCCTTTCGGGGCCACCACAGATTTTAACGAAGGAATCATTAAGCTCTTTAAACAGATACCCTGCATCGTGTCAACCTTCTATCTGAAAAGTTGCGTCAGAGAAATAAAAAATTGTTAGATGATAAGCATGCGAAACCGACTAAGTTTAAATGTGACCATTATGTTGTAATGCAAATTACATTAAATTTGAATTTCGCCCATTTCAAAGTGACATCTATCGGAGACTTCGGTCAAGAGTCAGTCTTCTACCCATAGCTTACAGTAAATAATTTTGTTTTAGTTATAAAAGAGTATAATCAAACGAATAATACAATGTTTGCTGTTTAAAATGCAAAAAAACAAAACAAAAATTAATTGCAGAACCATTTAGGTATTTCATGTTGTAACGTCAGCTGGCAAGATATCTACACGCAGAGGGCAAAGCAATAATACAAATTGCATGGGGCGAAACATAATGTTTTTTTTTTATAATGTGGACAAAAATGATTTCGCACCATAATTGTATTTGATCTATTTTTTAAGTTAATTGAATAAGCTTCAAACAATAAAAAAGGGTGAAAATTCGTTCGAAAAAGGAAGATTGGTCTCTAAAAAACTTTTCTCCAGAAATGTTTTTATTATTTTCGAGGAATAATTATGATAATGCTGAATCTTTATTAATTTACGAAACTTATTTTAATACAAAATAAAAAAAAAGATATATTTTTTAACGAAATATGTTGTAACGTCTTGAAAAATTGCGTTTTTCAGCAAATAACTATTATTTGCTCTTAAATTGTTGATAATTTATATAAATTATATTATTATATTTATGAAGCAACGAAATTTTATTCCTGCCTGATATTTAGTCTTTAAACTATAATCAAAAATTGATTTACTCTAATTTAAAAAAAAAAGTTTAAACCTTTGTTATTCTATAAATTAAAAAAATATTATTATTCCTCATTTTTGAGAATTTAATTGCATTCTTTGACTCTATTTAGAAATAATTTTAGTTACAAGAAAGAAGGAAAATGGGTGCGACGTCAAAAGGCTCCACAAGCCTTGTTCAAACGCGTGAATACTTTTATAAGTTTTTCATTTAATGGTACTGACCCTAAAGTACACTAAAAGAAATCAGTTTTGAAACATAATTTTTTGAATTTACTTTTTTCGATGGTGTCCTCTGCGTGGAGAATAACCCATATACTGCCCATAACAATGACAAAAGTTTTCGGCACCGGTCACCAAAAAATTACTGGTACCCACAAACACATTTCTGAAAAATTTTTTAATGGTTTAGGTTTTATTTTGAAAGATCAGTTTTTAATTTCGAAGATATCAAGATATGTCGAAATAAACTGGAAGATTTTGAGGCAAATTTTTTCATTCCAAATGTTTTTTCAAACATTTTAGGAAAATTTGCATTTGGAAAGGTATCAAGATAATCAACAAATTCTAAAGATTTCTGGGAAAATTTTTAATGATTCTTTTTCGTGAAAAAGTTTATTTTTTAACAAAATATAAATTTTTGAAGATTTCGATGGTTTTTAAGAATTTTGAATCGTATCAAGAAAATGAAAAACTTTTCTTGAGATTCCTGGGGAAACTTTAAATGATCTTCTATTTTTGTCAATGAATTTTTGAAGATTTAATAGATTTTTCTGAATTTTAGGAACAGTTTGAGTTGGCTTAGGAGATATCTGAAAACTCATTTCTTTTGGTAGAAATTGCATTTTTTCGCTTAAAAGTGCAGCTGTTTGATTTAAAATGAATCTTTTTTGGTTTGACGATTCAACTATTTTTTGCCTTGAAAAAAAAAATTAAATCATGTGAAATCTTTGAAAAGGTTTGAAATTGCTTGAAATCTTTGAAACCCCTACAAAATCTTCGAAATTCTGTATAATCACTCGAATTTTTGAAAATTCTATAAGGTTCCTTTCCTTTTCTTGAAATGTTCGAAATGTCTGGAAATTTTTTAGAATCCCTCGAAATCTTTTTAATCATTGCAGATCCAATAAAATCCTTCAAATCTGGTGGAATTGCATTATATTTATTTTTCAAAGTTCTCTAAAAACTCCTTAAAACTGAGCTTGAAATCTTATTTTGAATCAAATTTGCAAAACAAATTTTGAACCATATAGTAAAGTTTTGAAGCTAAGAAGACAAGCTTGCTTCAAAACAGTTGAATTTTTAATCAAATAACTAAACCTAAACTGAAAAGATCAATTTCGATTTCATTTTCAAACGTTAAATTGTGATTAAAAAACGAATCTGCTACAAAATAATTGAATTTTCTACTAACCTATTGAATTTTTAACCCAAAAATATGAACTTTCTATAAAAAATTCCATTTTCATTCAATTGGTTATATTTTAAGTTATAAAATTAATTTTCACCTCAACAAAGAAACTTTCAACAAATTAGATAAATTCTCAACAAAATAGTTGCATTTCTCAACAACAACAAAATTACTTTTTTACCAAAAATGTAATAGTTAAATTTTCACTTGAAAAAATTGCATTGGAAATGAAAAAAAAATCTTCTCAAAAAAGGTTAAAATTTCTACCGCATTAATTTAGCCGAGGAGACGAATTTTCCTCAAAATAATTGATCCTCATCAAAGTAGATTGGTTTTCAACAAAACAATTGCATTTTTGACAAAAAATTTGATTTTCTACAAAACGACGAATTTTCAGCAAAATGCCTTCATTTTTAACCAAATAGTTGAATCTTTAACGAAGAAAATAAATTTTCTAACAAAAAAGACGAATTTTCAACCAAATATGTATAGTTGAATTTTTAGATTCTAAAAGACGATTCCTAAACCAAAAATAGAATGCTATATATAAAAGCGAATTTTGAACAAAGCAGTTGAATTTTTAAACCAAAAGGAAGAATTTTCCACATGACATTCGAATTTTTAAGCCGGAAATATAAATATCGTAGTAATTGTTAATTATCAGATAAAAAAATTAATTTTGAACCAAAAAAAAAACGAATTTTCAACCTAAAAAGATGAAATTTTACCAAAAATTAAGTAAGACAGCAGGAAAATTCGTTACCCCCTCCCTCACACCTAGAAGAATACGCAATTGATGCACGGTTCGAATTATGTACAATGCACATGCTTTCAGGTATTTGATGAATGCACGGAGAAAAATTGTTAGTAGCCCTCACCGTAGCATGGGTGAGAATGAAGACATGAGCAACTTCTGATTCACTTGGGGACATACCATCTCACATACGGCAAGTCTCTCTGCGGCATGTCTACCTAGCGGCATCTCTCCCTCATGGCATTTCTCTCATTGAAATCGATATTTTTGCGGCATCTCATATCGCACCC
>JAABKJ010005251.1:0-23299 GCA_011634705.1 Andricus grossulariae
CGCTGTATCGTAATGTACAACATTACGATACTCTACGCTGTTGCAACAAAACTTGTAAATGCAGCGTCTTCACATAAGATAGTATATGTGCCAATGCGCACAATTCGGGTCTTCACGCGACTCGCTTACAATGCTCGCAGGCCACTCGTCGCAATAAGTCCCTCATTATGCACCTAGGCGTATAATATAATATTGTTTGAAATTCGACTATTTTGTTAAAAAGTCACCTTTCTTGCTCGTTAAATGGATTGAAAATCCAACTATCTTCTAAAAAATTTCTCTTCTTAGCTTGACATTTCAACTATTAGGTTCAAAAATGCAACTGTTTTTTATTGAAGTTGAAGAACAAAAAATGATATTCTATCATAAATTTTGTTCGAAATTTTAATTTTTACGGGATTAACTTTCCTTACACATCAACGATTATTCAGACCTGCCTTATACAAAAAAGATTTTAGCCGTTTTTATATTTTCAAATATCGGCAATCAAACCTGTCATTTTTAACATTTTAGGTGTGCATATAGTAAAGGTGGTTTTGAAGAGCCTTGTCAAAAAATATCTGATCTATAATTCGCAGGATAAAAAAGAGGTGTTTTGAAGTTCTTAAATTTTGAAATATTGACAATCAAACTTGGATAAGGCAGGTCTGAATAATGGATGATGTGTAAGGGTAGTTAACCCCTTAAAAAATTTGTATGCCATAATTCTTTCCGACACATTTTTGTTTATCAATCCTAGTAATTGGTTAAAAACACATCTTTCTAGGTTTAAAATGCAACTATTTTATTGAAAATTCATCCTTTTTCTCAAAATATCAACTGCTTTCTTGCAAAACCGTCTTTTTGTATCGAAAATTTAAATATTTATTTAGAAATTCAACTGCTTGTGGTTGAAGTATTATTTTCTTCGTTTGAAAATTTGACTATTCGGTTGGAAATTCAACTATTTGTTTAAAAATTCAAGTATTCTGTTGAAAATTTATCTTTTCGGGATTGAAAGTGAACTTTTTTCCAAATATTTGACTTTTTCACTTAAAAGCTCAACTCTTTAGTTCAAAATTCATCTCTTTTGGTAGAAAATTAATTTTATTAATTGGAAATTCAACTACAATATTTTCTTGGAAAAGAAATACATTTCGACTTAAAATTTAAAAGAATTTATTCATTTTTATTATATTTGGATTTTAGGTAATACGATTTTATGCTGTTTTGGGAAACGCCGATGAAATGATCAAGAGTTTCGTCTCCATAGCAAGCCTCCTTCTTTCTTTCATAAAAATAGCCAGTAATTTACACAACCATAAAAAGGTAAATAAATTAATTTTATTCTAAATCACAAATCTAAGGATAAATATGAGCTGGCCCTCGCGAAATTTGAAAAATGGTGGTTTCGAATTAAATATCATACATCAATCGTCATGTAATATACTATAATTCATATAATTAAAACCAACTCTAATACAAGTTAAATAATGTTGAAAAATATTTCAGATGAAAAGCCTCTTAGAAAAAATCAAAAACGACTGGCAAGTTTGGTCCAATGAACCGGAAGTGCGAATTTTGCAAAAATATGCTGAAGAAGGAAGGCAGCTCACATTATTATACTCTGGTGATTTTTCTACATTAATTATTTATCCTTCGAGGAATACGGAAATATCTTATTACGAAGAAATATTCTTAGTGCAGAAACATTGATGAAGTAGTAAGAAATAACAAAAATTTACGGAACACATTTTTCATCAGTTGATGTAACGTATGATTTATTTAAATATTTTTAGTTGCCACCTATTGCTCAGTTGCTTCCTATCTTTCCTTTACACTTTCGCCGCAGATGCTTGACTCAATTTCACCTTTGTCGAATGGAACCAGGCTCAAAAAATATGCTCTGCCTGAAGATTTTGGCATTGATCACGACAAATATTTTTATTACATTTTTGTATATGATACTGTTAATATTTATATCAATTTCACGATAACGGTCAGTACTGACTCTATGTATTTCGTTTATGTGCAACATGTCTGCGGAATATTTTCAGCAATCGGGTGAGCATTTAATAATAAATTAGGGTTCCAAAAAAAATCCCAATTTCGAAATTTTGTAACTTTCCTTGACTTTTTCCAGACCAATTTTTCATTTTCTTTGGCGGCTCTAAATTTTTCGTTTACGTATAAAAACAACCTTATGCCTAGTTGATCAATAATTTTAATGCAAATTTATTTTCAGAAAAATTGTTACATTTTTAACCAAAGAAATGGATGTTTAACTAAAATGATGAACATTTAACCGGAAATAATAAATTTTTAACGAAATAGTTGAATTTTCAAACCAAAAGATAAATTTTCTGCTGAAAAAGACAAATTTTCAACAAAGTACAAAAATTTTAAACTAAAAAGATAAATATTTAACGAAATGTAGAACAGTTGTTTTAAGTAAAAAAAACGAATTTTTTAACAAATAAAATGGACTTTCAACGCCATAGTTGAATTTTCAACCTAACAGATGAATTTTCAAATAAGAAGACTGCATTTCTATCGAAAAGGCAAATATTTCCAAAAAAATGGAATAACTAAATTTTCAGTTGAAAAAATTAATTTTTAACTAAAATGATGAATCTGGAACAAAAAGATTAATTTTTAACCAAATAGTTGAATTTTTAACCCAACAGATTAACTTTCTACCAAAAAAGGAACATTTTCAACAAAATACGGGGATAGAAGTAGCAGTTTTCAGACTAGCGTGACGTCTGAGGTCAATAATGGGCACTTTTTCTCCCTAGAGGGCAAAAGTGCCGTAATTTTTCTTCTTAGGGAGTAAAAGTACCGTAACTTTTCTCCCTAGTGAGAAAAACTGCCCGACAATTTCGAGAAATTTTCGATCATTTATGGTACCTTTGGTTATTGGCCAATAACTTAAGTTACCATGAATAACCAAAAAATTTCGAAAAACTTTGAGAATTCATGTGAACTTGTCGATAACTAAAGTTACCCTGAAGGACCGTGCGGTCTGTGACACCACACGTCAATACTTGAAGGTTAAACTGAAAACGATTTTCAAGAAAATATTTGAATCCTCAACCAAAACATATTAATTTTTAACAAAACAGTAATGATTTTTAACCAAAAAAAGATGCAATGTCTACCAAAATAGTTGAATTCTCAACGCGAAAAGACGAATTTAAAACCAAAAAGATTGACTTTTTAACAAAATTGTAGAATTTTCCACAAAATAATAAAATTAACTTCATGTCAGATTTTTCCTGACATTCTCTGACTCTTCCTGATTGTCCTCGTCCAGCTTTTAAATTCCCTGACTTTCTAGACTTTACTTTGCTGTACTAAACATGTAAATATGTTTTTAGAAAATTAAATTTTGAAAATTAGAAAAAATTCACCAAATTTGAACTATAAAGTATATTTTAACTTCTCAAATTTTTTTCATGTTTAAGACATCGATTAGAGAATATTATAAAGGATTATAAATTTGACAATAAAAAACAGCTGCAAAAGAATATATCTGAAGAACTTTCCTTCTGCGTTAAGCAGCACAACAATGCACTTAAGTTAGTATTCTATATTTTTAAAAATATGGGCAGTCTCTTTATTTTATTATAATATTATGAAACTTATCATTTATGCAACTATTCTTTCAAGATATGCCGAAGATATAGAAAACACTTATGCAGTCTTCTTCTTTATTCTAACAGGAATAAATATGTTAATTCTATCTTTCACTGGAGTTCAGGCATTTAAAAAATATATTTTTTATTATTTATATTATTTGAATTTATACTTCTAAAATAAAGTTTTTCTTTAGGTTGTGATAAAATTGGGCAACATCGATGATGTCGTTAAGTTTACCAATTATACCATTTTACTGGTGGTTCAGCTCCTATTTAACAGTGTGCCTGGGCAAAGATTAATGGATCACAGTTTGATGGTTTCCAAATCAGCGTAAATATTTGATGTCCTAAACAAATTAAAATTTAATTTTGAATTCATTTCTGTAGAAAAAAATGATAGAAATTTAATTTAAAAAATTTTGGGTCGAAAATTCAATTTTTCACACAAATTTTACTGATCCTTTTAGTTATAATAGTGGTTGGTATCAAATGTCAACATCGATCAGAAAAACCATACTTTTTATAATAATGAGAAGTTCCAAACCATGCAAAATCACTGCCGGAAAATTTTACGTAATGTCAATGAAAAGTTTCAGTAAGGTATGAAAAACAATATTCCTAAGTTAATTAAATACTTTTATTTATTTCAATTTTAGTATTCCTTATTGATTATCTAATTTCTTGTTTTTGTTTGTTCCTGTCAAGATTATTCGAACTACATCGTCTTATTTTACTGTACTCATTTCAATGCGATGATTTTTTATTTTATTTAATCAAATTATTTTATTATTATTAAAATTATGGAATTGACTATGAAATTAATATGGACTTCACTATGGAAAAATGAAAAATAATGTGAATGTTTGATATTTATAAGAAAAATATATTATTGACAAAAATTTGACGTCTACTCGATTTTTATAGTATTTGCAAAAATTTTTCGTTTATGCAAATCAACTTTTCGAAAGTTAGAGGACTGATTTTGAAGTATGAAAGATCTAAGGATTTCAAGGTACATTTTCTAACGTATTATTATTTATAATTTAAAGAATATGAAATAATTTAATATAATAATCGCATTTTTTTAAATTTTAGATCAAATGAAGTTTAAATCTAATCTGGAAATTTCATTTCCCGGTATTAGAACAGACACTAAAAAGAAAGTAATAAACTTGTCACTCCTAATTTTCGTCACTTGAGGCGAAAAAGTTGCAGGAAGTAGGAACATGTCGGAAGTCATAAGAAACAAAATTTTCGCGAAAAATAGCACCATTATTCATGAATAATATGATGCACTTGTGGTATCTTTTTTGAATGTGAAAAATTCATAACTGACTGACAAAACCCGTCTAAGTAAACTATTAATATTCATGACCAATTTTTCTCAGTTTTCCGTGAAATTTTAAATAAATATTTACAAGTTTCAACGTTTAAGATTCCAATTGTTTTATTGGGATTCGAGTTAAAAAATCAATTAAATTATTTATGGTTTATAAGAGCATACAATTTTTAACTTTTTATCAACTCACTTCACAGTAAGTTTGATAATCATCGCCTAGTAGGAAAGTTTTTTAATTCATTTAAAGGTTTGTTTCATCACCTCTTGAAAATTCAAGCTAGAAACTCGGCACTTCCAAAAAACTCAAACTACGGAAGAGATTTTGATTAAACTAATGGGTTGGAACATTATTTCAAAATAAGTAAAGAAAGCGTCCACTGAAAAAATAAGTATTTCAATATACTTTAAGTGCTGATTTAACATCCCTTAGTGATTTAAAAAAAATCAGGAATTTCTAACAATCAAAACCACGGGAGATTTTTTTATAAAACAATTGGGGTCAGAAATCACTTCAAAATAAGTTCAGAAAACATATTCGCGCAAGAAAAGTCGTTGAATTTATAATAAGGGTTGTTTTAACAACCCTTGAATATTCAAGCAAGAAAAAGACATTTCTAAAATACTAAAACTACGGGAGATTTTTCAACAAAGCTACTGGGGTCGGAAATCGCTTTATAATAAACGTGGGAAACATATGCTAGCAGGAAAAGTCGCTGAATTTGGTAAGGGTTGTTTTAATATCCCTTCAAATAAATTCAAACAATTTTCTTGGTAGAATACGCTTTCTGCACTTATTTTTAAGTAATTTCTGACACCAAAAGATTAATCAAAAATCTCCCGTGGGTTTGGTTGTGAAGAAATGTCGAATGGCTTGCTAATTTATATCTTTAAAGGATGTTACAACAACCCTTAAAACGAATTAAAACACTTTTCCTGGTAGGATATGCTTCATGCACTTATTTTGAAGTGATTTCCGGCGCGAATATGTTAATCAAAAAATATCCCGTAGATTTGGTTGTTAGGAATGGTTCGATTTAGTTACTTGAATCTTTAGGGGATGCTCAAACAGCCTTTGAAATCATTCCAAACCCTTTTCCTAGTAGGGGATGCTTTCTGCAATCATTTTGAAGTGATTTTTTACCCCAATAGCTTAATTAAAAAATCTCTTGTGGTTTTAGTTATTTGGAAATGTCAATTTGTTTGCTGCTTGAATGTTTAAGGAGTGTCAAAACAACCGTCAAAATAAATTTTGCTACCTTTGAATCTAAGGATGTTCCCTACATTTATTCTTAAGTGATTTCCGACCCCAATAGTTTAATTAAAGTCTTGCGTGGGCTTGGTTAGGAAATTTCGATTTCCTTGCTATTTTCTATCTTTGAGGGTTGTTAAAATAACCCTCAAAATTAATTAAAATACTTTTCCTGAAAGGGTTGGCTTCCTGTACTTATTTTGAAGTGATTGCCGATGCTAATATATTAATCAAAAAATCACCCATGCATTTGGTTGTTGGAAAGTACCGACTTCCTCACTTGCATCTTTAGGGGATGTTAAAACAACCCTGTGACTAAATTCAAACACTTTTAAATGACTAATTTACTTCCTAATAGGCTACAAACAAAACACTTTTTTGTAGGCTACATCGCCTACTTCGATTAATTTTTCTGATGATTTTCTTTTGAATTATCAATCTGCAGATTAAAAAAACCATCTAATTCTATTTTAAATAAAAAGTTAAATAATATCTAGATAAATTTAAAAACAATTGCAATATGTGATTGAGCGATGAGAAATTGACCCTCAAAGTGATCGTGAAGCTAAAATTCTGTTTGCAGGTTGTGAGGGGAGGAGATCGAATTTCGGGCGATTCCAGGCAATACAAGGAAAGGGCTGGCATTCCCCGGATGTTCTCGAGAGACTTTCCTTCTTTTCTACCCTAAGTTCTAACCTAACTGGAGTAAATCTCACAAATGGTGTAGTTCCACCGCAGTAAAAGTCGGCACAAGTGTGCGATGGTTTAAAATAACAAAAGTGCGACCAGTCTAGTCGAGGAGAAAATTTTACGATATCTCTCTTTCATTTCTTCTAGAAACTCTCCAATTATTCAACATCAGCGTCAACGGGGGTAACTATACCTTAATTATTATCTTTATAATTTGAATTTCGAGTATCAGGAGAAACCTAACAAAAAAATTGATTGTTTAATAGACTTTCGCACTTGTAAAAAACCCTTCGTAGTTTGTGATACCAGAGATAGGGATCATGGTCATCTTACAGGTAAATTAGGTGGACCCACCTATGAAAACTGTAATCTAAACATTAATTCTAATGAAATAAGGGTCGTTCAACAACGTTTTACAATTAAAGCATCTAAAGGCAGTTTAAAAGTCATCTATTTTCTAAAACAGTTGATTGTACTTCATTATCTTGTGAAAAATGTCTATTTTCCTCATTGAAAGTAATTTTTGCAGGATTTGAAACAGATATTGGAGACTAATAATAATTTCACAGGACATTAATTTTCCTCTTCCTTCTTCAGATATCTATCAAGATAAACTTGATCAGTTCAAAACACGAGAGTAAATTTGATTGGGTCTGAAGTTATGAACTTAGTCCAGCTCTTATTCGAGGTTAAATCGATCTTCCTTGAGGCAGAAAATTGCACAAGTTTCAGCTTCTATCGTTCGCAGTAATAAACGAGTACGAATGAGGCCGATAAGAGAAAAGGCGACTTTGTTTTTACGAGTCGGATTTCTCTTTTTGCGAATAGATGGGTATTTTTGGCCAGAAGCACTGACAGCTGGAGACTTGAGAAAACATTCGCTGTTCACAAAAAAATAACAACTTTTACAACTCCCTCCTCAAATCTCTTTACCAGACTCTCACTCTTCTCAGTCTAGCTTGAATTTAAAATAATTTATATACTGTATCATCAACCGGGGTAATTATGGAACAAGTTGGGGTGAATATGGACCTACTTAAACAATTATGCTATTTTGTTGACTAGGGTAATAATTAATTTTTTTATGTTAAATATTAAATAGTGTCGATTACTAGTTTCTTATTTTTGAAGAAACGAGAATAAATCTGCCTCAGACCGAATTTGAACCGAAGCTGTAGCAGATTATTTCTTGTTTCTCCTATATCACATGGTGATGCGGGTCTGCATCTCTTTACCTTGTGAAACTTTTTTTAATGAAAAATATTAAATTCTGCAGATTGAAGTATTCATTAAAAAAGTTTTTAAAAAAACCTCGGTGGCGTAGTTGGTTAACGCTCCACTCATGTATAGTCGCGTTGCCGGTTCAAATCCGTGCTAAGGCAGATTTTTTTTCGTTTCTCTAAAAATAATAGACCAGTAATCGGCACAATTTAATATTTCGCATTACAAAATTAACATGAATCAACATTAATGTTTTCTAACTGTATGCTTTTTTTTCATTATCGGGGATCAAAGTAAAAAGGAGGAATTTTTTCCGAAAAAATAGAATATCATTTATTATTAAAAACTTTGTAATCATATAGGTATCTCGTGAATAATAAACAAAAACAGTAGCACCGTTTCTTTAGCAAGTTTACCAGTCATTTTTGTGTTCAAATTTTAATTTTTTTAGCTACATTTAAAAAATCTGTTAAACACTTCAGCACTTTCTACTGATCAAATACATAAGAAAAAAATACAAGCAGACCAAAGATTGAAAAATAGGTAACAATTCGTCTTTTGTATGAATTAAAGTGGTTTTTATTTAAAATTAAAACCTTTTTTGGTTGAAATATCAACTATTACATTTTTCATTGAGAATTCATATTTTTTGCTTCAAAATTTAACCACTTGGTTACAAGTTAAACTACGTTATTAAAAGTTCGTTTTCTTTGTTGAAGATTTATAATTTTAGTTGAAAATTCATCTCTTTGGTTGAACATTTTCTTCTTTTATGGAAAAGTAATTTTCTAGGTTGAAAACTTACCTTTTTTATAGAAATTCATCTGTTTTGTTGAAAATGCAATATTTTTACTTGAAATATTAGGAATTTGAAGCGTTTCAATTTGATTGTAATATTATTACATTAATTTTATTTTAAAGAATTTGTCCTAATTTATTCTATTGCCTTCAGTTTACGTTTATGATTTTTAGGAAACGAATCGGAACTTTGTAAAAGACAAACCAAAAGGGGAAAATTGGGTGCAAATCCTTGATTTAAGGTATTTTAAGGGATCTTTCAAACTTAAGCGGGGCAAAAGGGGAAGGCAATATTTTTAGGATATGCAGTAAAAAACCATTAAGAAAAAAATCTCTAGGGGGTAAAATCCTTCATACATGATCACCTCGGTCAACGATACTTGAATTTAATTTCAAAGAACAAATATATCAAAAATCAAAAAATTACAGATCAAAAAATAAGTCTACCTTAAAAAACCTTGTTTTTTCTAGAAAAGAGGATTGCAAGAATTGCTGTGTATTTTCAAGAAGAACAGTTACACTCTCGAATAAAACTACCCTCGTCGAGTTGCATTACCTCGATGCCCCGTAAAGCCAAACTCAAAAATGCATGGAATTGTTTTCTTTCCAGTGAGGCAGACAATATCGGAAGAAATTTATTCTTGTTCTATCTATTCAGAATTCCAAAGCTTCATGACCAGAATTGATCGGCTTCTGCTGGAAAATAACTGGGAATCGTTTCACAGCATTAGCTCTATTTTTATTCATATTTGAATTCATGTGAGTATTTTCTTATTCTGTTTTATAAAAGTTCGAAAGTAGATGAGTAAGCTGCGTTTTAATGATAGATTTCTATAACCGACATGTTACCGACGTCGATAAGATTCCATAGCTGAAGTGGTTCGTGTCCGCGCTAAATTTCTGAAATATTCTCGATATCGGTAATATGTCGGCTGCAGGAATCTATAATTAGAACGCAGCTTACTCATCTACTTTCGAAGAGTTTTTATCGAATTTCAAGCTATTCTTGTTCCTATCCGATTTCAGCTTATGAACCCCTAAAAACACATAGGTTTCTCAATTCCGATAAGGTTTTCTATGATTTTTCTTATTATAAGGAATTATTTGTAGAATCACTAGGTCTGTTCGGAAAGGATCCGTCATTCTGGCGCAACAGCAGTAAGATATAAATGCAGTCAATGATGATATCCACTTTAAAGTTCTTTTTAGGATCCACAACCTTCTTCTAGCGATTCTCCCACTTTCGGATAAGATTTGACATGTTTCTTCAAGGAGGCAGAGAACTTGTAACACCTGATTAAAGCTTTGACAATTAAGTTTATTTTGATTAAACCCAGAAGAAGCTTTACGTTCATTCAGAATTCTTGGAGGTCGTCGAGAGTAACGACGAACGTAACACTCAACTGGAAGCGCCAAAGTGGCAGTAAGAAAGTTCATTAACATGTTATATGCGATAAGAGCTTAATCCACTTTACGTGAGAGGCTACGTGAGGCAAGCTGTGTGAGAGATGCTTTGTATATTGCGCTTGTGGCCGAGAAGTTGACCCGCCCACAGCCAGAGTTGCAAGCCTTGAAGGTGAAATGTTAAATGTCTGGGTAAAGTGTTCTGCTCCAGAGTCTATAGGGTGCAATGTTGCTACAATGCATTGGAAACAGTAGAAACACGTGAAATTCTGCTCAAGGTCGTTAGCTTTAATGCGAGACGACGTTAATTCAAGCGTACAAGAAGCTGAAACCTGAACCTCCATCTGGGATTTGCAGCTTGTTTGTATTTTCATTAAGACATATCTCCCTACTATTTTTTTACTTCAAAAAAAGCGAAGATTGTCTTGCAGACTTTCCGCAGCATCGAATTTTATAATGAAGGTATTTTCTATATCGAAATGAATTTATTTAAAAGCGTCCTATCCCACCGCTGACACTTTACTGTAAATGGTGACAGCGATGGGATGGGTCATAGTAAGCTGGCCGCAAAACATAATTTTAAAAATTACCTGCATGATTTTTTCCTGACCACTAATATTCAAAGACAAAAAAAAAGGATTAAAATTGAACCAAAAACTTATTCATTTAAAACTAAGCTATCCCACCGCTGTCACCAGTGACAGTAAGTTGGTAAGAGCGGTGGGATGGGTCCCAATTATAGTAAACTGGTGACAGCGGTGGGATATATTAGTTTTAAATGAATATATTTATTTAGAAAAGAAAAATACCTTTATTAAAAAAAACGATGCTAGGAAAACTCTCGATTTATGTAAGAGTAGTCTAGAGATAATGAGTACAAAAAAGAGAGAAAAGAAAAAAAGACTTAATCCGGCTCAGGCTCACATGTCCCTGTGGATAATTCTGCCTCGTTGGCTGAAGCTTCGAGAAATGTCCTGATAAGAACCGGCAGATTTCAACCAGCACGCTCGAAACTTAACAGAATGGGAATGGGGAGTAATTGTATTTGCATAGATTCGTGATCGGCTTTGTTTCGCAGATTAACTATTCGTCCATTTACGACTAGTGATTAGAGGCAGTTTCATTTAGAGCATTCACAAAATCGAATGTGCCACAACTTCTAAAAGGGAATTTATAATTATTTTCAAATCTACCGAACTGCAGAAATAAGCCTATCGTTACATAATCATTTGAATTTTCAACGATAAAAGATTAATTTTCCACCAAAAAAGTTATATATTCAACAAAACAGTTAAATTTTTCACAAGAACAATTGAATTTCTAACAAAATTGAAGACTTTTCAATCGAAAAGAATGAACTTACAACTAAAATAGAAACAAGAAAAAGGGCATGTTTATTGAAAACAGATAAAAAAAGAGGAATTCTTTAAAAAACGGTATAAACAGCATTTATGGGCATCATTTCGTTTTATCTTTTCTTATATAAAAAAATGATATGATCATATTTAAAAAAAAACATCATTTAAGCATCAGAATTTTAGGGACAACTTAAATCTAATTATCGTGTCTCAAATACCCTCGCATTATCATTTCCCACAATGTTGGTTGCACCCCATTGTCTTTAGGCTTATCTATCCGATATTTAAGCCGGTAAACTATTGTCTGAATCTCGAGGTATATCAAGATTTCGTGATACTGTTTCCAGACTGGAAATGATCCTCGATTCGATATCAGAAACACGCCATTCGAGTGAAATTCAAGACTGGTGCCTTTCAATTTGTCTTCTCTTTAAAAAAAGTGATTAAAGTACTGAGGTAAAATGACAGTCAATATTAAAGCAGCGAGGGTGGTTTTCAAGAAACTTAAAGCGGGCGTAGATAGGGTGCAAATTCTGGGTGCAACGTCGGGGAAGCTAAACGGTTTTCAAACTTTGAATCGCTTTAGCTGGATAAAGGCCTTTCGGAAGTTTGCACTCTCTCCCTTTCACCTTTTCTTCATATCCTCCGGTTCTTGTCGCTTGGAGACAAATCTTCGAAATTATACTTTTATTATGGCTTCTGCGATTTGAGTTTCATATAGAGAAGGAAGATATAGAAACAAAAGCTGAATGCTTTTCTATAATTAAGAAACATTTTCAAGCGAAGGAAGGGGTGAAACCTAAAAATTTTGGATTATATTTGCCATGCGCTGGTCCGCAATATTTACCTGCAAGGTGGTAATGATCCTCCTTTTTTTATCATAAACAGTCATGAGAAATAACTAGTTCATTTTAAAAAGTAACTTACCCATCACTGCTTATAGCCCATTTTTAATAGGATATAGGACCTTGTCCAACATTTAACAAACAATTTCTATATTTATTTTTATATCTTGTATTTGTTGGAAGCCAAAAAGCGTTTTCTGAAGAGCCCTTCACAAAGCTGAATGACAAAGTGATGAGCATGAAGATATTGAAGGTATTAGATGCACATACTAAATAAAAATCCATTGAAATTGAAAAAAATTGAGGGAACTGAGAAGAATTCAAGTGAATCCAAAATATTCAAGAGAATTCAAAAGAATTTAAAAGCATTCAGAATAAATTAAAAAATCAATAAACAAACCATTTTTTTATATAAATGCATTAAAAAAGTAACTATAGTAATTTTATCTACAAAATGTGATTAAAAAGTGATTTGAGAACAAATTGATTGTGTGGCAGCCCTGATTATTCTTGACAGTTACTTTAAGTGCTTCTTACCAGGTTTTTTCTGATCTGCGGCCACCCTAGTAGTAAGAATTTTTTGAATACAAAAAATCTTATCTCGTTTGTAGAACTAACTTTAGGACGAGAAGATTGGGAGAGAAACATCTAAGATGCACTAGAGAGTAAGAGGCTTCCTTCAATATCTGCAGGCTCTTCACTTTGTCATTCAGCTTTCTGAAGGGCTATTCAGAAAACCCTTTCCGGCTTCCAACAAATGTAAAATATAAAAATAAATATAGAAATTGTTTTCGAGATGTTCGATAAGGCCCTATAGCCCATTAAAAATAAGCCATAAGCAGTAATGGGTAAGTTACTTTTTATAGAGAACTAGTTATACTCATCCCCGTTTATGATACGTAAGAAGGATCATTGCCATTTTACAGATAAATATTGTGGATCAGCACATGAAAATTGTAATCCAAATTTTTTTCTAGGTTTCACCCCCTCGTTCGCTTGAATGATTATTTGAGTTATGGTAACTAGTTACCTATTCGTTATCACTATCGCTACCAAAAGAGTATCTAGTTACAGTAACTAGTTAAAAGAAACGAGTTTTTTCTCATCGCTGGCTATACGTTGGATTGAAAAGGAAGGAAAAAGCACTTTTCTTTAAGAGGCAATTTCGAAGTTTAATATTCGTTTCTACAATTGCGAGTGGATTTATGCTCACTCGTTGTGAGGAACGTTTTCATCGTTGAGATTTATCGGTACGGCTCGCACTTTGATTTACAACTGATAATTAAAGCGTCGTAAGGCCGGGCTGAGGGTAAGGAGGGCCGGCGAGCCTAAACTCTCAAAGTGCGCGTCCCCAAAAAGAGGGATTTGAAGCTTAAATTGCTCGCGACCGAAAACTTGTGTCGTAAGTCAACGAAGCCTAACCCGCTGTCGCCGTATTAATAAAGCATTCGCATTGTTTATTCCTCCAGTGAAACCAAGATCTCTGGGAAAAGAAAAGAAAATCAGTTCGTTAGGAGGGCGGCAACGGTCCGTCAGAAAGGGTTTCATAGACTCACACTAATTTATATTGTAACAAATGTTCATTTAACATTACTTTGGAATATTATTAGTTTGGTAATGACCTATTACTGCGAGAAGTATGAATACAAACAAGATTTTTAAGGGTGTAGCTTCCCCTTGTCAGTGTTTTGTCAATAATTTTAAAAGCAAAACACTGAAGAAGACGGCAAATAAGAAAAATGAAAAGCGCAGTGCGCAAAATAAATTCAAGAATAAATATATTCACTGTCGAGAATGATGCAGAGGTTAGAGAGCCCTTGGCACGAGATATATTGCAAATAAGAAAATGGAAGGTCGCAGTCACCACCCTTACGAAGACAGTCGCCCTAGGAAAATACGTCCCTGAAACAATTTGCGGGAAATAGCTGAAATTCCGTCGCGACTTTTCTCCCTTCCCTCATCGAGCTATACTTTTGCTTTATCGATTATCTGTTGCTTCGCAGAATTTGTTTTCCGTTCTATAAAAAAATTCAAACTTAGGAAAAATAATTATTTGAAAAATAGTTTTTGCAAAGATGTTTTCTTACTGTCGCCTCTTTTCTAATTGTTTAACAATGGTTGACTTCTGAATATTAGTTTCTGATTTTTAAACAAAGTCAATAATCTTCACATATCGTTATTTTTTTTTTAAATGGACTACCCCTAATAGTTATATTTTTATTCTTACCTGGTCGAAGAAAGGTCTTCCGATTATTATTCTAAGACTGGCTTACCTGAAAAAGACAAAAAGAACAAATTAGAATTGGATTGAAAATTTTATACTTATTAAACATCTCTATGTTATTTCCACTCTAAAGAGTTATACAAATTTAATTATTTCGAATAGCAGAAAAGAGGTCAAAATTCAAGTTGAAATTCATTTTATTTTAATTTTCCTTCAAACTCCCTTGTTTATCAAGAATTGAGACTGGTGTCACCAATAAAAAAAGTATCGCTCGGGGTGCAAAGAGACAAAAGTAGAAGTAACGAGAAATAGTAGTAGTGGAAAGCGTGTGAGCTGTCTCTCTGTGCGTTATTAGCTAATGGAAATCCCCGATGGCCACGGGAGGAAAGGGAAGGGTAATGGCGGGAAATTCAAATGTATCGCTCGAATTATCCTTCTCTGGGGGTGAAAGGTGGCCGCGGGGCGCAGCGTCGTAATTCACCCTTGTTTTTCCCCGATGCAATGGCCAGACTTTTACCTCCCGCGGTAACAGCAACTTTTCTATCCCTTTGCCCTCTTCCCTCTTCCCTAAATCCAGCAACGTCGACGTTCGAGAAAAAGGCAAATGGATAAAGGAAGTACAAAAAAAAAAGGAGGGAAGAGATAAAGGATCGTCGTGTCGTAAAATGACCTAAGGTTGCCCGCACGAAGCTTTCTAATCGTTCACGGGTCGGGGGTCCCACTATAAATTATCCGTGATAGGCATTCTGAGTTTTTCGGTTATCGTATATCTATGAGTTTGTTTATTAATTATCGCGCTACCTTTTCCCGACTCGTGGCATACTATCGCACTTATTTCTTTCGCGAAAACGACAAACGGAAGCTCAAATGGTTTTTGTTTCCAGTAAATTTTATCTGCTTCCTCGCTATCTGATTTTAATGTCCGGGGTGGCCGCAAAATATATTTTTCAAAATACCCTTATTTTTCTCTGGCTAATTTTTCATTTTCCGTGACCCTTAATATTCATAGACTAACATTCCAATCTTGTTATATTTTTAATATAGAATTTTTTCTAAATGGAATGAAAGAATTTTTAATTTTTAATTTATATATTTATATTTTATTTATATGAAAAAATTCATTGAATTCAGATAGTTTGAGATAAGTTTAAACAAATTAAAGCATATTCAAAAGAATTGGACTGAATGCCTAAGGATTCAAGGTGAGTTTACAAGACTTCGACATAAATTGAAGAAAAACAAAAAAAAAACTAGAAAAGCCATTTTGTAGATCAATTTAGAAAAATGTTGAAAGAATTTATAAGCAAATTAAAAAAAAATCAAACAAATTGAAAAGAATGCAAAAGAATTTGAAAAAACTCATAAGAATTTAAAAGAATTATGAAGAATTTTAAAAAATGTAAAAGAATTTAAAAGAATTCAGGATAAATTAATAAGAGTTCAGACTGAATTCCACATAAATTAAAAATAATTGCAACAAATATTTGAAAATCTCTTCAAATTCGTAAACTTCTATGAAATCTGATGAGATTTGTAGAAATTATGAAAAATGTATTAAAATACCTTGAGAGCTATTAAAATCCCTTAAAATCTCTAAAATCCTTGAAAGTCTTATAAAATCCCTCGAAATTCTTCCGAAATTCTAGGACTTTTTGAATTACCCTAAAATATTGCAAATCCTTTGAAATCTCATGAAATTACTTAAATTAATTTAAAATTCCCAAAAATATTTCCAATCCTCTGACATTTTTTTAAATCCCTTGCATCTTCTTAAAGCTCTTTAAATTGGCTTGGAAACTTTTGAAAACCCTCAAATATTTCAAATCCTTTAAAATCATTAAAATGCATTAAACTTTTTAATGCTCTTAAAAATTCCTTGGAATGCTTAAAAATACCTTAAAATCTGCAAAATCTTTCCGAATTATTTTTAATGATTGAAATCTATTTAAAATACCCTAAGATATTTCAAATCCTTAAAAAAATTTTTTAATCAATTTCATTTTTTAGAGCTCTTGAAAATTTATTGGAATTTTTAAAAATACACACAAATATTGCAAATTCTTTAGATTTTTATTGAAATTCTATCAACTTTTTAAGCCTCCTGAGAATTTTTTGGAATTTTTAAAAATACCTGAAATATTTAAAATATTTTGAAATATTTTTATTGCCTTAAAAATTTGCAAAGCTCTATTTAAAAAAACTTATAATTTCTTTGAAAACGCTATAATCTACGGAAAATTTCCTGGAATCCTTAAAAATATCATAGAATCTTTCAAATTCTTAAAATCTATAAAAATACCTTGAAATATTTGAAAATCTCTTCAAATCTTTAAAATCTGTTTAATATCCTTCAATTCTAGTGGATAAATTTTTCGAAATCCATTAAAATATTATAACATCCCATTAAATTATATGAAACCTAATTTTATTTTCTCAAATCCTGGAAAATTAGTTAAATATGGGAGCTTTTAAAATCCCTGAAAAACATTGCCTTTCTCGGAAATCTTGTAAAATTCTTTGAAGTCTTTTAAAATGTCCGACCACCTTATAGGTTCTATAAAATTGTTCCATATCTTCCTAAATGCTAGGAAATTCTTTAAAACCCCATAAAAAATTTCTTAAGTCCCATAAAATTAAAAAAATACATAGAAATTCCTCGAAAATTTTTAAATCTCTTGCAAATTCTTTGGAATCTTTTAAAAAACGCTGAAATATTTATAATCTTCTGAAATCTATAGAAATAACTTAAAACTTTTTAAATCTCTTGAAAATTCCTTGAAATTTAATAAATACCCTAAATTCTTTAAAATCCCTTCAAATCATTTAAATCTTTAAAAAATTTCGTGGAATCTTTTAAAATACCCGAAAATATTTCAAAATAATTCAACAAAAATCAGAAATAGGTATAGACCTGAATTCAATAGTGGTTAACCCATGGGTGACTATATTTTAATTCCTCCCTTTTTCTAAAAGGGTATAGAAAATTATTTTATACTATACTGTATCACTAATAAACTGTTTCCGACTCGTAAAAATCGATTGAACTTCCTTTTCTGGGAAGAGTCGGTTATTATCAAAGTTAGTTGCCAAACAGAGGGCATGAAATTTTACGACCGGAAACATGTCATGTCAGTGGAGGCATAAATTAAGTCAATAATAAATGTGTTCATAAATTTTCGTCGGCAATTGTTGAGCTCTGCTATTTGCGGAAATTTGCATCGCAAGTAATATATTCCCAATAACAATTCTAATGGATCCATTAAACTAAGTGCTCATCGGTAATTAGTGCCAATTCAACCAGCATCTCACAACATCAAAAGTTAAAAACAAATACACGTTTATATAATTCAAAATGCCGCTGGCCATTTCAACCGGAAACTGAAGCGCAGCAAGTAGGTGGGCATTAACTACCCAGGAAATTATAATTGGATGTGGATATGTTGACCGAAAATAGGAGATGATGTTTAATTATTAATTTATAACTATTGAGTAATTAGGTTTCCTATACGCGTCTGGTTTTAGAAACTTTCTGTGCGTGCGCCTAACTATTCCTGCTAAAGACTGTAGTACAATTTTGATTTTAAGGTAAAATTAAGGAGAATATTTGATGTGGGAATTTTTTTTAAAGATTTCTTATAATAGGAAAAAATGTTGATCGTAAAAAGTAGAGTCAAATTACTGAAAAAACGTTTTTCCTCCCTAACCGCTCAGTTTCAGAAGGACAGGCACCGAAATCGGCCCGTTAAATTTTAATGACAAATGCACACACGATTCTCTCAGTTTTTCTATACGCGGCTGGGTTAAAAAACTTTATGTGAGTGCATCTAAAAATTCCTGCTGAAAACTGTAGTTTGAAATTAAATCCGTGAAGTCTGATAAAGTGACTTTCGAACATTCCCAGTATTTTTGGATTATGTACTGCCCACCAACATCAAGACGAGCATTTTTTTTGTACTGCGTAGACGTGTTTTTTTTTTATCAGGCATCATGATTCTATATTCTATATCTCGAGATTTAATTACAATTTTTCATACTCGGGGTGTCTAGCCGCTTTGCAAACAAAACAAAAAAAAATCCAGGGGTAAAATTCCATTCTAGGTTTTCCAAGACAAAAAAATATAATTTTTCAAGGTACAAAGATCAATTTTCAACCAAATGATCGAACTTCAAACAAAAAAGATTACTCTCAACCAAAAACAGTTGCATTTTCAACGGAATAATTGAATTTTTAGAAGAACGCTTAATTCTTAACAAAACAGGTGAATTTTAAATCTAAAAGGACGAATTTTTTATCCAAATAGACAAATGTTCAACAAAACAGTTGAATTTTCAAGCATAGAGATGAATTTTCAATTAAAATGATGAAACTTAAAAAAAAAAAGAATTTATAACAAAGTAGTTCAACTTTAAACCCAAAATTCCAATTTTTTAATTAAAAAGACGAACTGTCAATAAATAAAGCTTTTTCAGACAAGACAGAAAACAAATTTCATCCAAATTGATAAATATTCAAGCCAAAGACGAATTTTTTGTAACAAAGTTGCACTTTCAACCCGAAAATATGAATTTCAACCAAAAAAATTATTTTTCTACCAATAAAGACGAATTTTTAACTAAAAAGATAAATTTTCAACAAAAAATGAAAGTTACATTTTCAGGTAAAAAATTAATTCTAAATAAAAAAATAACGAATTTTCAAAAAAATAATTCAATTTTCAACCTAAGAGATGAGTCTTCAACAACAACAAAATTTTCAACAAATCGGTTCATCTTTTACGCAAGTAATTGAATTTTCAATTAAAAAAAAAAAATTTCAGCTAAAAACGGAAAAGTTACATTTTTTGATAAAAAATTAATTTTTTTACAAAAAAGATAAGTTTCAACGAAGTAGTTCAACTGGAATAGTTAAATTTTTAATTTAAAAAATTAATTTTCAACCAAAAAAAACGAATTTTTAATAAAATTGTTCAATTTTGAACCCAAGAGATGAATTTCCAAACAAAAAAATTAATTTTTCAAGGTAGCTTTTCTACTGAAAGAAAAATCATTTTCACGAAACATGCTTCAAAACTCTGATTTTAAGGTAAAACCCCCGTTTCTTGATGATTTTTCTTTTATGACGGTGAAAAATCACGACGCTACAATCAAAAATATTTTGAACTTTCTCATTTTTTAAGCTTTAATAAAAATGGTTAAAAATTACAATTGGTTGGAATTTTACTGAGTTATCTGTTTTTACGCTAATTTAAATTTAATTTCCTAAAAAATAATTAAATTTTTAACCAAAAAGTTGAAATTTTAACCAAATTGTTGAATTTTCAACTTACAAAGATGAATTTTCAACCAAATGATCGAATTTTAAACAAAAAAAGGTTAATCTCAACCAAAAACAGTTGCATTTTCAACGAAATAATTGGATTTTTAGAAGACAGCTTAATTCTTAACAAAAAAAGTGAATTTTAAATCTAAAAGGACCAATTTTTGTCCAAATAGACAAATGTTCAACAAAACAATTGAATTTTCAACCAAGCAAGATAAATTTTCAAGCAGAGGGATGAATTTTCAATTGAAATGATAAAACTTTAAAAAAATAATTTTTAACAAAGTAGTTGAACTTTCAACCCAAAATTCAAATTTTCTGATTAAAAAGACGAATTGTCAATAAATAAAGCTTTTTTAGACAAGACAGAAAACAAAAAATGGAAGTTATATTTTCAGGTAAAAAATAAATTCGAAATAAAAAAATAACGAATTTCCAGCCTAAGAGATGAATCTTCAAACAAAAAATTAATTTTAAACAAATTGGTTTAACTTTTACGCAAGTAATTGAATTTCGATTTAAAAAATAAATTTTCAGCCAAAAATGGAAAAGTTACATGTTTCCATAATAAATTAATTTTTTAACAAACAAAAAATCAGTTTTAGCGAAGTTTCAACGAACTGGAATAATTAAATTTTTAATTAAAAAAATTAATTTTCGACAAAAAAAAACAAAGTGATTCAACTTTTACCAGAGTACATAGTTGAATTTTCAATTTAAACAACGAATGAATTTTCAGAAAAAATTGAACAGTTACATTTTCAACTTCAAAAATTAATTTTTCAACAAACAATTTTTTTTTAATTAAGTAGTTATACTTCCAACCAACTAAATGATTTTTTAACAAAAATAAATAATCTTCAACCGAAATAGTTCAATTTTCAATTTAAAAAATTAGGTTTCATCCAAAAAGATGACTTTTTAACTAAAATGATGAATTTTCAACAACAAAAAAATGATATTTTAATAAATTGGTTCAACCTTATTTTTTCTTCAGAGAAATGAAAATTCCAGGACCATGATCAAAATTCAAGGAATTTTCCAGGTTTTTCCAGGTAAAACAAAAATTCAAGGACTTTTCCAGGCTTTCAAGGATTTCCAGGACGCTGGACACCCTAATAATAATTAGCATAGTTAAATTCGACTTTTCATAATAAGTCCAACGATACAAAAACTCATTTTTCATAAAAATACAGTAGGGTAGGGTGGGGCGAGATGAGCATAGGGGGTAAGATGAGCCACTCAATTTTCTCGCAATCCATCATTTCTTTTGTAACTGTTCTTTGCACTAATATCAGAAAGAACATGTTCAAACTTATTTTTAAAAAATTGTCGCTTAATGTTGAATAAATTTGAAGGAAACGAAAATAAAAATCTTAAGACCTGTATTCTGTTATTTTGCATTTGTTTAGAAAGTCCAAGAATCACACAAAAACACTTATTAGATGTTTTCCAGTGGATATTCAGATAGCTTCTTTATTAAACCTTATGTTTTCAACAGATTTTTATATAATTGTAAAACAGAAATGGGTGAAATTTTGATTTTACTGGAAAATGTCATATGGGGCGGAATGAGCAACTATTCTGGGGCGGTATGAGCCACCTCTTCCTGTACATTAACCTAACCTCTTAGTGTAGCAGTCAGTAGGTTGAGATGCAATGTTTAACTTTTACTGAGACAATGTACACGGATAAGTCGAAAAATTATTATATTTATTTCTGTAAAACAATTATTAAAGACATGTAGATAGAAATCATTTTTCTATTCACTGTTTGTAGAGTTAGTTACGGTAGATGTTAGAATTCAGGATTGCATCATTTTAACGTTAATTACTTTATATGTTCCGTAAAATTGTTGAAAAATATGTTTTTCTATTATAATACTCTAACTTAACAATACTCTCACTTATAAATAATATATAATAAGTCATTTAATTAAGTGGCCCATCCAGCCCCAGGCATGGGGCGGTATGAGCCAAGCGCACTACTTTTTTATTTCCGTTTCTAATTCTGCATATACTTTTTTATTTACTTTTATCTTGGCAAAATTGTAATTAAAAATGTTTGCAGAATATATATAACGACTTACTTACAAGCAATGAATCAGGAGATTTTAAATACTGACGTGAAAAAGACAAATATGCTCATATCGCCCCACCCTACCCTATTACAGTTTCTTCATCAGCGCGGCATTATTGCCACCCAGATAGAACCTTCTCGTTAGGACACCATAAAATAATTGAAGAGATTCGATAATTTATAGAACTAATCGTCTGTATAGACAAAGATAAAAAAATGATAGGGCTTTGTTGGAAAGGAAGGGAGTTAGAAAAGCGTGGTAAACCACACGTGGATGATGGAGTATTCAGAGGCGGAGGAAGAAGGTAGAGATAGTTCTGACGATCCAATAAAGTCGAAATCTGTATGAATCCTTGGTTGTTCGAATGCTCGTCGAATGGAACATCGAAGATCGGGAAAGGGAGGAAATGGTCGGGAAAGCGAAAGGGAAGACTTTGGTCTTCAGCACTAAGCCACTTATCAAGAGTAGCACTGACTCTGGCAAGATAGTTGTCGCAGAGGGTACGACAAAGTGCCCTATTCGGGCAGCAAGATGACCCTTCTTAAAGTCACCCTGTAGCAGACAATAACTCTCGATTCCCTAGATCGACAGCATCACTCTTTACACAAGTCCCTCGACATTAGGAGGATTCTAAAATGTATTTTAGGGTAAAACAAATTATTTTTTTTTGTCAATTGCTGAGTAATCTTTTTGATTTTGTGATAGGATGAATAGTGAAAGAGCCTCAAGAAAGAGCAGCTAGATTATACTTTCGGCTTTTTAAAATTATACACGGAAAAAATTAGTTGTTGAAATTTTAAGTGAATGAGTCAACCACTCTAGGATAGGGCCAAACGTATGTTATAAACTGGAAGTTGAAACACACATACGCTAATGCTCCGAAGCCAGTCAATGAAACTGTCGATGACTCCTAACGAGCTTTTAGAAGACAGTGTTGCCAAATTTAAAAAAATTATTTTGAGGTTTTATTTCATGATGTTATAGTTATCCACATAGACTTATGCTTAAGTTATAACTTAAATATTTATTTTTACACAGTTCGAACACTAAACACACACACATATATTTGACCCAATGAAAAATCGAAAGAAATTCTGCGGCGGGATTCGAACTACTTAACACCTATGTCTAACGCAGCGAACGCAACTTAT
>JAABKJ010005252.1:0-23299 GCA_011634705.1 Andricus grossulariae
TGATTTAACTATTGCATTTTTAGTTAAAAATGTATCTGTTTTAGTTGAAAAATTCAACTATTTGTTGAAAATGTATGTAATTTGTTGAAGATTTTTCTTTTTTGGGAGGAAATTAATTTTCTTGGTTGAAAATTCAACTATTCGGTTAAAAATTTCTTAAGATTTCTTGGAAATTTTCAAATAATTATTCATGTTGAAAATTTAACTGTTTAGTTGATATTTTATGTATTTTAATTTACTTTTTTTGTAGAAAATCAATTTTTTGATAAAAATGCAATTGTGCGGTTGAAAATTAAACTGTTTCTCGTTAAAATAAAAATATTTTTTAGTTCATCTATTCACTATTACATTTTTTTGTTGTTGAAAATTTATCTTTCCAGATTAAAAATTCCACTACTTTGTTGAAAATTGTTTTTTTTTTTTTTAAATTAATTTTTTGAACTAAAAAATTTAACAATTTGGTTGAAAATTCCTCCTACCAATTAGTTGAATGTTTAAAACAAAAAGATGAATTTTCGAGCAAAAAAATTAATTTTATACCGAAACGACGAATTTTCAACAAATTGCATGAATTACAATTGCTGAATATTAAACTAAAAACGATACCTTTTAAACCAAAATTGAAATAGTAAAATTTTAAGTCAATAAAATTAATTTTTAACCACCAAAACCAGCGAAATTTTCGCTTTAATGAATTGTTAAAGTTAACAAACATAATTGTTTAAACAATTTATTATTATTTTTATTAATACACTCTCTCTAAATAATGTTAAAAAGTTGCATTGTTTTCTGCAAATTTTTACTTTTTTCCACTTTTCACTTAGATTAAGGTAATAATTAATGCAAATTAGTAAACATAATTGTTTGAACAAATTATAATTGTTTATAAATATCCTATCCTTTATTAATGCTAGAAAGTTGCGATTTTTCTGAAATTTGTATCTTTGCTCAGGTTTTTTAGTTATAAACAAATAATAAATAAACATTAGAGACAATAATTTTTTGAACAATCTCTTTCTTTCTTGAGATTATATTTTTTTAAATAAAACAGATATTTGAAATATTCTTCTAATTTTCTTGAGTTAGTAACTTGAGGCCTTTTTGTATGAATTAATAATAATATTTCTTATTTGTTCCTAAATAACAAGTCAAAAAAAGCTAAAAATTTAAAAAAAACGGACAAATTTCTAGCACTAGTCTAAGAGAATTTAGTTATAAACAATAATAAATTGTTTAAATAATTATTTTTGTTAACTTTCATTATTATCTCACTAAGTAAAAAGTGGAAAAAAGTCGAATATTTCAAAAAAAACGAAAATTTCTAGCATTATTCCAAGATAATATTATTTCAAATATTGATAAAATTTTTAAACTATTATGTTTGTTACTTGCATTTAATCTTACCTCACTCTATTTAAAAAGTGAACAAAAAAATGGAAAATTTCAGTAAAAATTCCAACTATCTAGTATTCTTGGAAGAGAATATTTTTTAAAATAATAATAAATTGTTTGAACAATAATTTTTCAATTTGAATTAATTATTACCTAGCTCTAAGTAAATAGCTGAAAAAAGTGGAAAATTTCAGAAAAACTGCAACTTTCTAGCATTATTATGGAAGAACATAGTTATAAACAATAATAATATGTTGAAACAATTCTGTTTGTTGAATTGTAACAATTTTTACCTGCTTCTAAGTAAAAAGTGAACAAAAAGTTGAATATTCTAGAAAAAACCTCAATTTTCTAGCATTATTCAAATAATATATTAATAAAAATAATAATACATTGTTTAAACAATGATGTTCGGAACTTAAATTTGTTATCACCTCACTTTAATTAAAAATTGGACAAAAAGTGGGAAATTTTAGAAAATACCGTAACTATCTAGCATAATATAGGAAAAGATAGTAATAAGCAATAATAATTTTTTTAAACAATTATTTTTGTTTAAATGGTTTTTCATCCATCTTTTCCATACAATCGTTTTTCACTAAGAAGTCTGTTTTATGGAGTTCCAAAATACCCCATAAATGAAAAATTGAGTTTTTTGAGTTAAATTAACAAAAATAATTGCTTAAACTATTTATTATTATTTACAACAATATTCTCTTAGAATAATGCTAGAAAGTTTTAGTTTTTTCTTAAATTTTCCAAGTTTCGTCCACTTTTTAATTAGAGTTAATAATTAATTAATAATTAATTAGTAATCAATAAATAATTAATTAGTTAATAATTATTAATTAATGGATAATTGATATTTTCATTAAATTAATTAATTAATTGATTAAATTTTTGAAAAATTTAAAAATATTTTATCTACTTACGTTGGAACCAGCATCGATCTCTTCCAATGTTGGGCCGTCTGGTGACACTCAAAATGTCAGTGGAATCCATCAAGATGCAAAGAGAAGTCAGTGCAAGAGCAGTTCCCCAAGAGTAACAACAATAAGCAATAAATTTGTTCCTTTGTTTTCTATTTCTGGAAATACCGCTAGAAGTCCTCGTATTTCTGGAAAAGGAAAAAGATAGATGCAAATTAAAAATAATAATTTTAAAATATCACCCCCATAAGTCTGTTTTATGGGGTCCCAAAAAAACCCCATAAGTGAAAAATTGGGTTTTGTGAGTTTTTGGGGCTAATTATGATTTTTTGTGGATTGTTTGATACCAATTATTTCTAATACATAAAATATTACGTTTTACCAATAAGTGAATGTTTATATAAATTATTTAAACAATTTATTATTATTTTTAACATTTTTCTTTTAGAATATAGTTAGAAAGTCGCGGTTTTTTTCTCTCGAATTTTTCAACTTTCCAATTATAGTGATGTAATAATTGATTGAACTTAACGAACAACATTGTTTAAACAATTTATTATTACTCTTAATAATATTCTCTTTAAATAATGCTAGATAGTTAAGGTTTTTTGTGAAATATTTCAATTTTTATCCTCTTTTAACTTAGGGCGAGATCAATGTTGATGCAAATTAACAAAAATAATTGTTTAAACAAATTATTATTGTGTCTAACTATTTTTTCCTATATTAATGCTAGATAGTTGCAGTTTTTTCTGAAACTTTCAACTTTGTGCCCAATTTTGACTTTATGAGGTAATCATAATTGCTAGTTACAAACATAGTTGATTTCGAGTAAAATATCGTACATCACTCGTAGTGTTACACGTGTGAAACCCTACGAGTGATGTACGATATTTCATTCGAAATCAGTATGTTATGAGATTGTCGAGCCCCCAATATTAAAGTTCCCAAAATTTTAAAACTACTGAAATATAAAAATCCCGAAATTGGAAAATTGCCGAATAATAATATTCCCGACAGTTCATAGTTTTACCTGATTGGAAAATTCCCGAATTATAAAATTCCTGACAAAAAATTGCCGAATTCAAACAATTTATTAATTCAAACATCACTCGTAGTGTGACACGTGTGACACCCTACGAGTGATGTACGATATTTCATTCGAAATAAGTATGTTATGAGATTGTAGAGCCCCCAATATTGAATTTCCCGAAATTATAAAACTACTGGCATATATAAAAATTCCAAAATTGAAAAATTCCCGAATAATAATATTCCCGACAGTTTATAATTTTATCGAATTGGAAAATTCCCACATTATGAAATTCCTGACAGAAAATTACCGAATTTAAACAATTAATTGATTTGAACATCACTTGTAGTGTGGCACGTGTGATACCCTATGAGTGATGCACGATATTTTATTCGAAATCAGTATGTTATGAGACTATAGGACTCCCTCAAAAGTGAGCGTCAGCATTAGACCTCCACGTGATGTAATATACTATTTCGGGAATTTTCGTGGCCACTTTCTCAGTGAAAGCATGAAAATAGATCGATTTATGAGATATCAAAAATATCCCATAGGTGAATTATTATTATTATTTTTAGCATTTTTCTCTTAGAATATGGTTATAAAGTCGCGGTTTTTTTTTCTAAATTTTCAACTTTTCAATTATAGTGATGTAATAATAGATTGAACTTAACGAACATCATTATTTAAACAATTTATTATTACTCTTATTAATATTTTATTTCAATAATGCTAGATAGCTGCAGTTTTTTCTGAAACTTTCAACTTTGTGTCCAATTCTGACTTAGTGAGGTGATAATTATTGCTAGTTACAAATATAATTGTTTAAACAATTTATTATAATTTTTAATACTATTTTCTCTCAGATAATTGTTAGAAAGTTGCAATTTTTTGTACAATTTTCACCTCTTATCCATTTTTTAATTAAAAAGTGGTATTTAATATTGATTTCAAGCTTAGAAACATATTTGTTTAAATAATTTTTCATTAATTTTAATAATATTCTCTGAATGATGCTAGAAAGTTGCGATTTATCTGAAATATTCTACTTTTCGTCTACATTTTACGTTCAATTAGAGCAAGGTAATAATTAATACAATTTACCAAACCTAATTGTTTAAGCAAATTATTATTGTTTATAAATATTTTCTTCAATATTAATGCTGGATAGTTTCAGGTTTTCCTGAACTTTTCAGCTTTGTATCCACTTTATACTTAGTGAGGTAATAATTATTGTAAGTTACAAACATAATTATTTAAATAATTTATTATTGTTCATAACTATCTTCTCTTAGACAATTGTTAGAAAGTCGCGGCTTTTTCCAAAATTTTCAACTTATTTTCAACTTTTCATTTAGAATGAGATAGTGATCCATTCCATTTCACTAACATAATTGTTTAAACAATTCTAATTTTTGTTCACTTTTTATTTACAATTAGAGCGAGGTGATAATTATTGCTATAATCAAACATATTTGTTTGAACAATTTATAATTATTTATAAATATTTTCTCTTTGATAATTGTTAGAAAGTTATGCTTTTTTGTACAATTTTCACCTTTTGTCCATTTTTTAATTAATGTGTGTTATTTAATATTGATATCAAGCTCAAAAACATAATCGCTTGAGCAATTTTTTAATCATTTTAATAATATTCTCTTGAAATAATGCTAGAAAATTGCAGTTTTTTCTTGAATTTGCAACTTTTTGTTCATTTTATACTTGGAGTGCGTGCAATAATTAATTGAAGTTAACAAAATCATTGGTTTAAATAATCTATTATTATTAATAATATTCAATTTGAATAATGCTAGAAAGTTGCGGTTTTTTCTGAAATATACAACTATTTGTCTACTTTTCATATAGGGTGAGTTGATAATTATTTCAATTCAGCAAAAATTATTATTTAAACAAATTATTATTGTTTATAACTATCTTCCCCTATAGTAATGCAATATAGTTTCGGTTTCTAATGAAATGTTTAACTTTTTATCCATTTTTTACTCAGTAAAGTAATAAATAGTGCAAGTTAACATAGTTGTTTAAACAATTTATTATTGTTTATGATTATTTTTTCTCAGACAAGCGCTAAAAAGTGGCGGTTTTTTCTGAACTTTTAAACTATTTGTCCACTTTTCACTTAGTGAAGCAATAATTAATGCAAGTTAATAAATATACTTATTTGAACAATTAATTATTGTTTATTACTATATTCTCTTAGAGTTATGCTAGAAAGTTTCTTTATTTTTAAAATCTTTAGTTTTGCTTCGACTTTTGTAAAAGTTATAATTACAACAAGAAATTTATTGCAAAGCGTAAAAGAAAAATTTGAAATTGAGCATATTTTGATATCAGCTCCCCTCCAACAAAATATGTAATGTTTATTTGTCAATTGTTTATAACTAAAAATACAAGCAAACTTATACATTTCAGAAAAAACCGCAACTTTCTAGCACTTATCCAAGTGAAAATAGTTATAAACAATAATAAATTGTTTAACAACTGTTTTTATTAACCTGCATTAATTATTACCTCAGTAAGTGAAAAGTAGGCAAAAAGTTGAAAATTGCAGAAAAAGCCGCAACTATCTGGCATTGATATAGATAAAGATAATTATCAATAATGATAATTTGTTTAAACAATTCTTTTTGTTCAACTTGAATAATTACTAAGTCATTTCAAGTAAAAAATAGACAAATAGTTAAAAAATTCTGAAAAAATACCGCAACAAACTAGTAATAATATAGAAGAAGATAGCGATAAACAATAATAATTTGTTTAAACAATTATTTCTGCTATATTCAATCAAGTAACTCACTCTAAGTGAAGAGTGAACAAAAAGTTGAAAATTTCACAAAAACCCACAATTCCTAGCATTATTCAAAGATAATATTTTCAACAATAATAATGAATTGTTTAAACAATTATTTGTGTTAACATTAATGAACCGTTACCTCTCTCTAATTAAAAATTAGACAAGAAGTGGAAAATTGAAAAAGAAAAAAACCACGACTTTCTACCTTCAATCCAGGAGAAAATTGCTAAAAACCATAATAAATTGTTTAAATAATTTATTTAAACATCTGATTATCCGTGTAAAGTAGTATCTTATGTATTAGAAACAAATTGAATTTGGAAAGACGCAAAAAAATCATAATTAGCATCAAAAACTCGCAGACCCACTTTTTCACTTATGGGGTTTTTTTGGGACCCTACAAAACAGACTTATGGGGGTGACATTTGAAAATTAATATTTTATTCGTATTCTATGGCTAATTTTAAAGATAAATGTAGAGTTTCAACTCGATTCAGTTAATATCGAGGATTCTGAATAAAATTTACAAAAACGTCTTTTTTTGCTATGGGAAATACGTATTAAACTTCATGGGGCTTGCGCCACCTCTACATATGATTTAAAAAAAATGGATTTATTTTTCTATGGATTCCAACGAATTTCCGGGAGTTATTCATAAAAATTCGAGAAAAAAAAATTGTCTCGTGCTTAAAAAGTATCCAGTTTATCTTATTCCTTCTTTCAGAGGCAGATTTCAATGTAAATTACACTATTACATGTACTTATGTATATTTCTGCCAAACAAGGACTGTAAATTCGAATTACACCTGTAATGCAATAATAGATACTGCAAGTTCCATTACATTAAGCCTAGCGCGCTCCACCGTTCGTTTAATGTGATTCGCTTCATCAAACAGTGCTTTAGAAACCCATTAAGTAATTAACGGTTTTCACGCCAACTCTAATATATTCTCTCTTAGTCGCATAAATTTCCATCACACATATCTTTGCAATTGCAATTAATAATGAAGACGTTAAAATCTCCTCTCCCCTCTCCACTCTTCGCTCTTCGCTCTTCACTCTTCGCTCTTCACTCTTCGCTCTTGGCTCTTCACTCGTCGCTCTTGGCTCTTCGCTCTTGCTCTTCGCTCTTTTCTCTTCACTCTTTGCTCTTTGCTCTTCGCTCTTTTCTCTTGGCTCTTGGGTCTTCGCTCTTGGCTCTTTGCTCTTCGCTCTTTGCTCTACGCTCTTGACTCTTCGCTCTTGGCTCTTTGCTCTACACTCTTGGCTCTTCGCACTTGGCACTTCGCTCTTGGCTCTTTGCTCTTCGCTCTTTGCTCTTCGCTCTTTGCTCTTGGCTCTTGGCTGTTCACTCATCGCTCTTGGCTCTTCGCTCTTTGCTCTTGACTCTTCACTCTTTGCTCTTGGCTCTTGGCTGTTTGCTCTTCGCTCTTGGCTCTTCGCTCTTAGATCTTTGCTCTTCTCTCTTTTCTATTCGCTCTTTGCTCTTCGCTCTTTGCTCTTCGCTCTTTGCTCTTTGCTCTTGACACTTCGCTCTTCGCTCTTGACTGTTCGCTCTTCGCTCTTGGCTCTTGGCTCTTTGTTGTTCGCTCTTTGCTCTTCGCTGTTCGCTCTTTGCTCTTCGCTCTTTGCTCTCCGCTATTTGCTCTTCGCTCTTTGCTCTTGGCTCTTGGCTTTTGGCTCTTTGTTCTTTGCTCTTCGCTCCTGGCTCTTCGCTTTTTGCTCTTCGCTCTTCGCTCTTTGCTCTTTGCTCTTCACTCTTCGCGCTTGGCTCTTCGCTCTAGGCTCTACACTCTACCAGTCTACACCCTACCACTCTTCACTCTTTACTCTACATTCTACACACTTCACTCTCCCTCTCCCTCTATCCTATTCTGTCCTATCCAATTATCCTCTCTTCTAATTCCACCCCTTCCTACACTCCTCATTCTTCCCTCACTTCTTCTACTTTTTCGCCCCTCCCCGACATCCCCTTTCCATTCCTACTTCCCTTCCTCAATTTCCTGCCCCACCCTACTACCCCTGCCGGGAAACAAGTATCGAGAGTTTTCGGTGTTTAAGAGAGATTTAGAGGATTAGAGATTAGATGGATTTTCAAAGATTCTAATGGTTTTAAAGTATTTGAAGGAATTGCAACAGATCCGGAAGGATTCCCGCCGATTTTAAAGATTTAAATGAATTTTAAAGGGGTTTTCAAATATTTTAAGGGATTTCGACTATTTCAAAATATTTCATGGAAATATAAAAAAAATTTAATGGATTTCCACAGTTCTTCAAGGATTTCAAAAACTTTCTAGGGAGCTCAATGTTTTAAAGATATTTCAAGTGATTATATACGATTTTATAATGAAAAAAAAATTTGAAAATAATGATATAATGTGTATAATAGCTTCCTTATTAAAAGTTCGATCAATTTATAAATTACAAACTTTTAGTGTTTATCGTACTTTTTACCAAGGAGGGGAAAGTGAGGAGAAATGACGGAAGCAGAATTAGGAAAAAAGAGTGACGAAGTACGGGAAGTGAAGGGAAATGATGGAAGTAGAAATGGGGAAAATCAGAGTAAACGCGAAGAGGGGAAGTAGAAGAAATGAGGAGAAATAAGAAGAGGAGAAGTAGAAGAAGTGGGGGAAATGAAAGCAGGAAAATAAGGAGAAGTGCCAGAAATTAGGGAGGTGAAGTAGAGGAAGTGAAGAGAAACGTCGGAAGTGGAAGTAGGGGAAATGCACGAAGAAGTGAGGGGAAACGAGGGTGAAAGTAGGGGAAGTGAGGGAAATCAGAGGAAGAGAAGTAGGAGAAATAAGTGGAGAAGTTATGGAAGGAAGGGGAAATGAGGGTTGTAAGTATGGGAAGTAAAGGGGAATTAGAAGAAGGGAAGTGGGGGGAAATAAGGCGAGGGAAAGTGAGGGGAAACGGAGAAAAGGGAAGTACGGGAAACTGTGGGTTGGGAAGTAGGAGAAGTGGCGGAAATTATGGTTAAAGACGTAGCAGAAGTGAGAGGAGGTGAACTATGGTAAGTAAGAGGAAATTAGGGAAAATTAAGAAAGTGAAGGTAGGTAAAGTGAGAGGAGGATGAGAGGAAGTAAACGGAAGGAGGGGAAAGGATCGGTATAGGGGGGGGGTAAGGCTTGGGAAGAAAAGTAGGGGAACGGGAGTGTTCGCTGTCAAAGTGAAGAGAGGGGGAAGTAGTGGAGGAAGAAGTTGAGTAAGGGAGGGGAAGCGAAGGTTGAAGTGTGGGAGGGGAAGTAGGGGAATGTAGGGGGAGAAGGGCAAGACATAAATTTGTTATTCAAAAATCTTGATTAATTTCAAAGATTTTCCCATGGGTTTTACGCTACAGATAATTTCCGGATAATTAATTCTTTTTAAAAATGAATGAGTCAGGGGCATTTGAAAAGGTATTTTGGATTGTGAAAAAAAAAAGATTAGGGGATTAAAAAGGAGATTTTTGATTGTACAGGAGTCTGAGTGGATGGAAAAGAGGATTTTGTATTGTAAACGTAGTCTGAAAGGATGAAAGAGTCTTGTAAAAAGAGTCTGAGGGGTTGCAACAGGCAATTTGGCCTGCGCTTTTTGATTAATTGAAGGGTGGCAGTGCAGAACTCGATAACCAACATTTTTATCATGGCTTTATTGCACACAAAAAATGTTTAAAAATCAAATACACATTGTGATGAAAGGATTTTTTCGAAATTTCATTTTTGGATCAATAATTTAAATAAAAATGTTTATTACAATTTTTATTAACATTTTCAAACAGTCATAATTTCCATTTTGTTGGTTATCTAGATTTGTATTACAACCCCTTATTTATTGCATATTATTTATTTATTATTATTTATTTATTCATAAGTATAAATATTGAGTGAATCAAGTTGAAACTTAATGTTTCTCTTTAAAATTAACCATAGAATAAGGATCAAAAATTACTTTTGAATATCACCCCAATAAGTCTGTTTTATAGGGTCCCAAAAAACCCCCCTAGGTGAAAAAATGGGTTTTGCGAGTTTTTGGCGCTAATTATGATTTTTTGCGGTTTTTTTAAATACAAATTCTTTCTGATACATGAAAAACTACTTTATACTGATAATTAGGTATGTACTTGAGTTGTTTAAACAATTTGTTATTGTTTTTAGCCATTTTCTCTTAGAATCGAGATAGAAAGTCGCGGTTTTTTCAAAAAAATTTCGGCTTTTTGTCCAATTTTCAATTAGAGTAAGTTAATATTAAATTCAATATAGTAAAAATAAATTTTGTAAACAAATTATCATTATCTATAGCCATCTTTTTCTATATTAATACTAGATCGTTGCGGTTTTTTCTGAATTTTCTATCTTTTGTCCATTTTTCAATTAGAGTGAAGTAATAATTAATTGAAGTAACAAAAATAATTTGTTAAGCAATTCATTATAATTGTTAATAACATTCTCTTTGTTTAATGGTAGAAAGTTGCAGTTTTTTGTAAAATTGTAAACTATTTGTCTATTTCTTACATAGAGTGACTTACTAATTATTCAATTTGAGCAAAAATAATTGTTTAAACAAATTATTATTGTTAATAACTATTTTCTCTCAGATAAGTGCTAGAAAGTTGCGGTTTCTTCTGAAATATTTAGCTTTGCTTTGTCTATTTAGTTATAAACAAATAATGAATAAGCATTAGAGAGAAACATATTTTAAACAATTTCTTTCTTTTTCGTGAATATATTTTTCTGGTCACTTATTATTGGTTCATGACTAAAAAGTCAAAGCAATATTAAATATTTCAGAAAAAAAGCAACTTCCTAGGATTACTCTAAGAAAAAATGATTATAAACAATATTACTTTAAAAAAGTAAAAAGTGGGCGAAAGGTTACAAATTTCCGAGGAAACTTCAACTATCTAGCCTTACTATAGGAGAACATAGTTGTAAACAATAATAATTTGTAAAAACAAATATGTTTGTTAAATTTTATCAATTATTGTCTCACTCTAATTGAAAAAAAAGCAAAAAGTTGAAAATTTCAGAAAAAAACTGCAAATTTCTAGCATTATTCAAAGAGAATATTATTAAAAATAATAATAATTTGTTTAAATAACTGGGTTTCTCAACTTGCATTATTCATTACCTTAGTAAGTAAAAAATGGACAAAAGTTGAAAATTTCAGAAAAAATCACAATTATCTAGCATTACTATAGGAGAAGATAATCAAATTATAAACAAAAATAATTTGTAAAAACAATTATGTTTGTTGAATTTCATTAATCATTATTTCACTCTAATTTAAAAGTGGACAAAAAGTAGAAGACTTCAGGAAAAAATAATATCCATCTAGATTTACTATAAGAGAAGATAGTTATTAACAAAAAATATTTATTTAAATAATTATGTTATATTAATTAATTATTAAAACTTTATAAGCGTAAAGAGGAGAAAAGTTGAACATTTCCGAAAAAACCGCAACTTTCTAGTATTATCCCAAAAGAATATTATTAAAAACCAAAATAAATTTATTAAACAATTATGCCTGTTAAAAATTAATTAAACCTTGCCTTGATCTACCTGAAGAGTGAACAATAAGTTGAAAAATTCGGAAAACACCCCGACTTTCTAACTCCAATCTAAGAGATAATTGCTGAAAACAATAATAAATTGTTTAAACAATTTATTTAAACATCTAATTATCAGTAGAAAGTATTATTTCATGTATTAGAAATAATAAAAAAAACATGCCAAAAAATCATAATCAGCGTCAAAAACTCACAAAGGGCAATTTTTCACTTATGGGGGTTTTTTGGGATCCCATCAAAAAGACTTATGGGGGTGATATTTAAAAAGCAATTATTGATTTATATTCTATAGGTAGTTGGGGAGGTAACTGTTGAGTTACAACTCTATTCACCTGATATTAACGATTCTAAATAAAACTGATAAAATCGTCTTTTTATGGGAATTCCGTCTTAAACTCTATGGGACTTGCGGAACCTTTAGATATCATTGAAAAAATAACGTTTTTTTTTTGTGTGGATTTCAATAAATTTAATAGCAGTATGCATACAAAATCGAGAAAAAAATGTCAATGCATTTTTGGGAGTTTCAAAGATTCTTAAGGTGCTTCAAACCAGTTGGTTAATAGAATAATACAAAACACGGCCACAAGAATGAATTGTTTCATGTAATATTTTTACCACATAATCTGAAGGCTTTCACATGTGCATGACCAGAGCCCTTTTTTCGAAAAGTGGTCTCGTTGTTGTTTTTTTTTTTGTTAATTAAAAATATGCTTAATTTTCTGCGCCTGGAAACGGGCAACACGCCACTGGGAGTGCACGCATGGTCAATCGAAAACAGGCGCTCACCGTTTCAAAGTGCGTTTCAATTAACAAACAAAAAACAACAACAAGGCCATTTTTCGAGAAAAGGGCTCTGGTCATGCATATGTAAAGGCCTTCAGATTATGTGGTAACAATACTAAATCAAACAATTTATCCTTGTAGCCGTATTTTGTATTATTCTAAAAACCGACTCTTTTAAAGCACCTTAAATTTCCCACAAGGGACGAATTAAGGTTTCTACTCTGAATTACCAAAAGTTTAGATGAGCTACAAACACGCACAAATTCCCCGAGTGATACGTATTAATTTTCATTATAGCGTCTGGGAAAAAAAAACTTGTTTTTCAGGTGTGTCTTTCTAATTCTCTTTGTTTACTTTTTTTCAAAGCATTTACCCGATTAAATATGCTCATTGAGGTAGGTCCTACGCAGGTATGTAAATAAATTTATTTTTAGTGAATTATTCATCAGGGAGTTCTAATGAGAAAAGTGAGAAAGTACAAGGCGGTATGGGGGGGTGGTATAGATTTTAAGATTCATCTAGAATTCCCGTGCTGTTTATTTAAATAACGCGTTCGTTCCGAAAAACTGCTCCGACCCAGGTCGCTGATCAATCACTCTAGCAAGCAGCCCAGGCGAAGAGCTTCACAAAGTCATTGGGTAAAGCTCTCCACGCGGGCCCATTAGTATCCAAGATCTTTCGTTTCAGGAGTCAAAATGATATTTAGAACGCGATTGTGCACCGATTTCAGATTTTTTTGGTATAAAATTCGGGACTAAATTCTTTAGAGATTGATGGTAGCCAATTTTTGACTTGTTTATTTATTTAATTTTCATGGTAATGCAAACAGCGAAACTGAAAAAATATCGTCACTTTGATTTAATTTACAGATGTATAAGAAAGACAAAAAATGTTAACTTGTAAAGTTAGTTATTATAAACAAATTCTGTTAATAAATAATCGACATTAGGGGTTATTTGTCTTCTAAGTATTTTTTTGATCTGAAATTCCTTGCTTTCAACGCTAGGATGATACCTGGCCATTACAATTTGAGACTGGATGTTATTAATTAATTCTATAAACAAATCATATAAACAAATGTAGATTGAAGACATTTGTAGGCAAAAAGAAATCGTTTTATATTCTAGTCTTCTTGTAATTACATTACTAGTAACGTTTTCTGAAAAAATTTGCCATTCATTAATATTTGTTTACTTTATAAATAAATTATATAAACAAATGCACGATTTAAGCGCTTTTAAGCGACAAGAAATCATTTTTTCTTCTGGTCTTATTGAAATTATATTTCCAATTATGTTTTATAGAAAAATGTTGCCTTGCATCATTAGTCCTTTATTTTATAAACAAATTATGTAAACAAATGTACATTACATACATTTATAGGCAGAAAGAAATCGCTTTTTTTACTATTTATTAAATTATATTGACAATGATGTGTCTAGATGAAATTTTGTTATTTATTACTATTTGTTTATTTCATAAACAAATTAGGTATAACAATTAACATTCTAGACATTTATAGGCAGAAATAATCGTCTTTACTTCTAGTCTTGTTAAAATTATATTTCGAGTAATGTTCTTTGACAAAATTTTGTAATAAAATGAAACTCAAAAAATTGATAAACAAATTATATTGAAAAATTCAAAACAATTCAGTGGCTAAATGCAATAACGATATAGTTGAAAACTGACCTTTTTTAATTGGAAATTTAACTTCTTGATTGAAAATCAAAATATATTGTTGAAAATTTATTTGTTTGGTTGAAGATTCAACATTTAAGTTAAAAATTAATATCTGTGGTTGAAAATGTTTTATTTTTAAATTAAATTTTTTAGTCATAATTTAAACTATTCCATTTTTCGTTGCAAATTTATCTTCTTTAGTTGAAAATTAATTGTTTAAACTGAAACGTTGGCTATTATATTTTTATTTGAAATTTATAGTTTTTAGTTTTTAGTTAAATATCAAAAAATTTTGTCGAAAAGCTACCCTTTTGGTTGAAAATTCAACTCTTTTGTTGAAAATTCGTCTTTTTGTGATGAAAATTAAACTATTTCAGTAACAAATTAAACTAAAATCTTTTTGTTGAAAATTCAACTGTTTTGTAGAAAATTCTACTCTTTGGCTTTAAAACTCAAAAATTTGGTTGATATTTTTTCGTCTTGACTGAAAATCAATCTTTTTTTTGAAAATTATATATTATAGTGAGTCGAAAAAACAAAATTTTGGAAATCGGAAATAGAAGCATGTGGAAAAATAGCATATGAGGCCCCTGACAAATTATAAATAATTCGAAAAAATATATATTTTTTTAATCTTTATTTTTTGTTATTTTAATAACCTTGCGGATGTCAATTTTTTTAGAATCCTGGAGTTATTTGTAGCCCCTACGAAAGCTATAGAACTTTTTGAAAACTGAGTTTTTGATTTTTTAAATTATGATTACCTACACAAATAAAATTTTTTTCACGAAGATTAATTTTCTACTAAACAAAACTGATTATCAACAAAACCTATCAGTTTTGAACCAAATAGTAGAATTTTTAGGCTGAAGAGACAAGATTCTACAAAACAGTTCAATTTTCAATCAATTAGTAGAAATAAATTAGTATAAATAAAATATTTTTTGAAAAAATATTTTATTAACCAAATAGTTGCATTTTCAACCAAAACGATTATTTTTTTAGCAAAAAAAAAACAATTTCTTAATAAATACATAACATTAATTATACTTCTGTCAAGGTCCTCATACGCTACTTTTCCACATGTTCCATTTCCGATTTCCAAAATTTTGTTTTTTCGACCCACCCTAATTCGGAATTTTCATCAAAAAAATATATGTCAACAAAATATATCAATTTTGAACCAAATATCGGATATTTATTGCCAAAGAGACAAGTTTTGTACAAAAAAGTTCAATTTCGAATCAACTAATTAACTTTGTTACGAAAAAGATTTTTTTAACCAAATAGTTGCATTTTCAACCAAAAATATTATTTTTTCGGCAAAAAAACTATTTTTTAATAAATACATATAATTAATTATACCTTTGTCAGTTTCGTTTTTGCAACCCACCCTAATGCAAAATTTTCAACCGGGAAAATTAATTTTTTACTACATGAGACAGACTATCAACAAAATATATAAATTTTAAACCAAATAGTTGCAATTGTAACCAAAAAATTACTTTTTTAGCAAAAAAAAAACAAGCCATTTCTTAATAAATACATAATTTTTATGATACTTTTGTCAGGGTCCTCATACGCTACTTTTCCACATTTTCCATTTCCGATTTCCAAAATTTTATTTTTTCGACACACACTAATGTAAAATTTTTAACCAAGAAGCTTAAGTTTCTACTATACGAGACGAATTATCAACAAAATATATCGATTTTGAACCAAATAGCGGAATTTTAATGCTAAAGAGACAAACTTCCACCGAACAGTTCAATTTTCAATCAAATAATTAAATTTGTAACAAAAAATATTTTGTTAACCAAATAGTTGCATTTTCAAGGACAAATATAATTTTTTTGTCAAAAAAAACTATTGTCTAATAAATACATATGATTAATTATACTTTTGTCAGGATCCTCATACGCCACATTTCCACATGTTCTAGTTCCTATTTCCAAAGTTTTGTTTTTGCGACCCACCCTATTTCAGAATTTTCAACCAAAAAGATTAATTTTCTACTACACGAGACGAACTATAAACAGAATATATAAATTTTAAACCAAATAGTTGCATTTTTACCCAAAAAAAATTACTTTTTTAGCAAAAAAAAACAAACGATTTCTTAATAAATACATAACTTTGATGATACTTTTGTCAGGGTCCTCATACGCTACTTTTACACATTTTCCATTTCCGATTTCCAAAATTTAGTTATATTGACCCACCTAATTCAGAATTTTCAACCTGGAAGAAAAATTTTCTACTATACGAGACGAATTATCAACAGAATATATGAATTTTAAATCAAATAGCGGAATTTTAGTGCTAAAGAGACAAACTTCCACCGAACAGTTCAATTTTCAATAAAATAGTTAAATTTTCAACTAAAAACATTTTTTAACTAAATAGTTGCATTTTCAACCAAAAAGATTATTTCTTTAGCAAAAAAAAAAAGGATTTGTCAATAAAAACATAACATTAATTATACTTTTTTTAGAGTCCTCATACGCTACTTTTCCACATGTTGCATATCCGATTGCCAAAATTTTCTTTTTTCAACCCACCCTTATTCAGAATTTTCAACCAAGAACCTTATATTTCTACTATACGAGATGAATTATCAACAAAAAGTATCAATTTTAAACCCCATATCGGAATTTTAATGCTAAAGAGACAAGCTTCCACAAAACAGTTCAATTTTTAATAAAATAAATAAATTTTTAACGAAAAAGATTCTTTTAACCAAACAGTTGCATTTTCAACCAAAAAGAATACCGGTTTAGTAAAAAGAATGATTTCTTAATAAATACATACAATTAATTATACTTTTTTAAGGTCCTCATACGCTACTTTTCCACATATTTCATTTCCGATTTCTAAAATTGTGTTTTTGCGACCCACCCTAATGCGGAATTTTAAACCAAGAAGATTAATTTTTTACTTTACTATTTAGCAAAAAAGATGATTATTTAATAAATACATAACTTTGATTATACTTTTGTCAGAGTCCTCATACGCTACTTTTCCACGTAGTTTCATTTTCGATTTCCAAAATGTTTTTTCGACCCATTCTAATGCAGAATTTTTAACCAAGAAGATTACTTTTCTACTATACGAGAGAAATTATCAACGAAATACACAAATTTTCAACCAAATAGCGGAATTTTAATGCTAAAAAGACAAGCTTCTAAAAAAAGTTAAATTTTCAATCAACTATTTAAATTTTGTACGAAAAAGATTTTTTTACCAAATAGTTGCATTTACAACCTGAAATATTATTTTTTTAGCAAAAAATATGATTTTTTAATGAATACATACAATTAATTACACTTTTTCAGGATCCTCTTACGCTACTTTTCCTCAGGTTCCACTTCCGATTTCCAAAATTTTGTTTTTCCGACCCACCCTAATTCAGAATTTTCAACCAAGAAGATTAATTTTCTACTATACGAGATGAATTATCAACAAAAAATATAAATTTGGAATCAAATGATGAACTTTTAATGCATAATTACATTTCTAACAAAAAAGATTTTTTAACCACATTATTGCATTTTCAACAAAAAAGATTATCGGTTCAGCAAAAAAAGACGATTTTTTAATAAATAGATACAATTAATTATACTTTTGTCAGGGTCCTCATACGCTACTTTTCCACATAGCTCCATTACCGATTTCCAAAATTTTGTTTTTTCGACCCACCCTAGTGTACAATTTTCAACCAAGAAGTTTATTTTTCTCCTATATGAGATGAATTATCAACAAAATATATCAATTTTGAACCAAAATGTGAAATTGTAATGCTAAAGAACCAGGCTTTCTATAAAACAGTTCAATTTTCAATCAAATAATTAACATTTAAAAAAAAGATTTTTTAGCCAGATCGTTGCATTTTCAACCAAAAAGATTCAGATGACTTTGTCAGGGTTAAAGATACAAGCTTCTACAAAAAAGTTCAATTTTCAATCAAATAATTAAATTTTCAACGAAAAATATTTGCTTAACCAAACAGTTGCATATTTAACCAAAAAGATTATTTTTTAACAAAAAAGACGATTTCTTAATAAATACATACAATTAATTATACTTTTTCAGGGTCCTCATACGCTACTTTCCACATAGTTCCATTTCGGATTTCCATAATTTTGTTTCTTCGACCATTATGGATAACATTTTTTTTTATTTATTGACTGAAAAATCTTTCTTTGTTAAAGATTCAAGTATTTTTTTGAAAAGTTTGATCCACACTAGCTTCGCCCCTACTATTGATCAATCTCTAATTCTCAGTGAATTCTATTTCTGTATATTTACAAATCCATCATCATCAGTTAGTAAATGGCTAGAGAGAATACTTTTACTGGATCGAGCATTGTTTGCTTCATTGAGGGTACACTGTTAGAAATGTTTGCAATTTTAGTATAAACGGGCATATTAAATTTCCTATATGTTTACTAAATTCATCACACTTTGTAATTTTAGTATACATACGTATACTTACTTTTATGAAGTTATATGCATACTAAATTTTTCAAGTGTACAGTAAGTTTCTTTCACATATATAAATTTCATAGTTTCTGTATACTAAAATTCATACACGTGCTTACTATATTCAGCTGCGCAAGCGCGTTTTGATTTACGCCAGTCGGGCAACGTGGGCAATGTTCAATTGATTAACGTAAATGTAGCTTAACCATATGATTATTCAAAATTAAAACTTTATTCTTTAATTTAATTTTTCATCTGATAACGTTTACAGATGATGAAGACGGAACCCACGCGAAACGGAACGCGTATACTGAATTTAGTATGTGTGTATACTAAATTTTGTACACATGTATACTGAATTTAGTATCAGCGTATATTAAATTTCATGTACGTACATACCAAATTCAGTATATGCATATACTAAATTTGCTATAAACTGGTATACTGAATTTAATTTCATGATGCGCATTCTTGCTTCCATGACCTGTATACTAAATCTAATACAGATTTTTCCAACAGTGTATAGCTGCTCGAGCTCGTCAATCATGATTGTAACTAATTATATGAACATAATTATGCATTACATATTATTATTATATTATTGTATTCTTACATATTATTATTATGCGTTATATAATTATATAAAATTCAGAGATAAATGAATTTAATCATGCATATCAAATGACTTATATAATCATGCAAATTGAAACAACAACAAAAATTAAAAAATTCAAAGTTACATTCATTCATATACTTAGTTTAAAAAATAAACAACTAGTAAAAAATGGCTAAAATGGCTCAAATTCAACGTTGGTTTGAGTAACTACATGAAAGAGAAATCTGCCTTCTCTCGGAAATTGACTTATCATAAACATGACTTACCCAAACGTCCACCATATGTCGAAGCACATGATGTTCAGCCATGAGAATGCTGAGATAATAGCGAACAGCAGCATATAACCTGAGAAATGAAAAGTTTTTGAAAAATTTTCGAAAGTCAAAAATGAAATCTAAAATAATAATAAATCTTATCATTATAAACTTAATAATAAATTAAACATGTAATCGGTACAATGATTGGCCACTTAAGACATTTTTCTAGGATAATAAATGTGATAAATATTTAAATTACCATAGTAAGTTAAGCGTTAAAAGTAATAGATAATTTTTATTTAAGGAAATTTTAGAATTAGAATATTATTATTCTTTTGTCATCAAATTTAATTAAAATCCAAAAAACCTAAAAGGTAAATCTTCAAACAAAAGGATAAATGTTTAACCAATAAGAATTATTTTCTACCAAAAAAGATTAATTTTAACAAAATACATGAATTCTCAAAAAAATAGTTATATTTTGAACCAAAGAATGAAATTTTCCACTAAAATTTGAATTCTTTAACACAAAAAAAAAAAAAAAAATTCAACCAAAAAAATTATTTTCTACCAAAAAAGACGAATTTTCAACTAAAAAAAATAAATAAATTGTGAACCCAAAATGGAATAGCTTTAAAGATTACAAAATGATATTAACCATGAAAACAGATTTTTCAAAAAATAGTTCAATTTTCAACCAAACAAATGAATTGTAAACCAGAAAGATGAATTTTTCACCAAAAAGATGCATTTGTTACTACAAGAGTCGAATTTTCAACAAAATAGTTCAATTTTCAAACAAAGAAATTAATTTTCCACAAAATACATATATTTTCAACTAAACAAGTTCAATTTTCAACAAAAAAAAAAGGTTTTTGAAATTAAATTATGCATTATCAACAACAACAAAAATCAAATTTTTTTAGTAGCTGAATTATCAACGAAAAATATAATAATTATTTCATACAAAAAAATATCTTAATTTGAATCCAAAAAGAGTTGAATTCATCCAAAGAAGACGATTTCTCAACCAAATAGTTGAAAATCCTTCATCAGAAAATTTAATCCAAAATGTGGAATTTTCAACCCAAAAAGAAGAATTTTGAAAAAAACAGTTAAATTTCTAACCAAAAAGATTGACTTCTTTTATTTTTAACAAATTTGTTGAATTTCAAGTGAACAAAAATAATTTTTGGCCTTTTAGTTATGAACAATCAATAATTAAACAAACGAGACAAATATTTTATAAACAATCTCTTTTTTGATAATATATTTTTCGGAAATAAAACAGATATTTGAAACAATCTTCAAAATTTTCTATATGGATTACACCTATTATAAATTTTCCTTCAAGTAATTCCTGCGAGCCTTTTTGTTTAAATTAATATTATTATTTATTATTTGTTCATAACTGAAAAGTCAAAGAAAATCTGTAAATTTCAGAAAAACCTGTAACTTTATAGCATTACTCTAAATGTAGATAGTTATAAACAATAATAAATTGTTTAAACAATTATTTTTGACCACTTGCATTAAATATATTATCTCACTCAAGGCGAAAAGTCTACAAAAAGTAAAAAATTTCAGAGAAAACCACAATTATCTAGCATTACTATAGGAAAAAATAGTTATACATGATAATAATTTGTTTAAAGAATTATTTTTGTTAATTTGTATTCATTATCATCTCACTCAAAGCGAAAAGTCCATAAAAAGTAAGACATTTTTTCAAAAAACCACAACTACATAGAATTACTATAGGAGATGGTAGTTATAAATAATTATAATTTGTTTAAACAATTATGCTTGTTAACTTGTATTCATTATTATCTCACTCAAAGCGAAGAGTCTACAAAAAGTGAATTTTTTTAGAAAAAACCGCAATTATCTAGCATTACTATAGGAAAAAATAGTTATACACAATAACAATTTGTTTAAACAATTATTTTTGTTAATTTGTATTCATTATCATCTCCCTTAAATTGAAAAGTCCACAAAAAGTAAGAAATTTTAATAAAAAAACCCAAACATATAATATTACTACAGTAGATGGTAGTTATAAATAATAATAATTTGTTTAAACAATTATCTTTGTTGAATTTCATTTGTTATTGTCTCACTCAAAGCGAAAAGTCTACAAAAAGTGAAAAATATCAGCAAAAACCGCAACTTTCTTACATTATTCAAAGAGAATATTATAAATAGTAATAATAAATTGTTTAAACAAATTATTATTCTTTTCAGCAATTTTCTCTTGTAATAGAGTTAAAAGGTCGCGGTTTTTCCAAATTTTTACACTTATTTCAAACTTGTCTGTTTGAGCAAAACAATAATCAATTAAATTTAACATAAATAATTATTTAAACAATTTTTTATTATTTATAGTAATCCTCTGTTAGAATTATGATAGAATGCTGCAGTTTTTTCATAAAATATTCACTCTTTGTCCACTTTTCTCATAGAGTGAGATTATAATTAATTCAGTTTAACAAACGAAATTGTTTAAACGAATTTTTCTGGTTTATAACTATCTTTTTCTACAGTCATACTAAATAGTTGCAGTTTTTTATAAAATTTGTATCTTCGTGTCCACTTTTGACTTAGTGAAGTAATAATTATTCAGGTTAACAAACATAATTGTTTAATTAATTAATTCTTGTTTATAACTATCTTCTATTGTATATTTTCTGGAAAGTTGTGTTTTTTTTTTTAATTTTAAATTTTCCTTTTTCCTTTTAGTTGTGAACAAATAATAAATAAATAACAGAAAAAAATATTTTTGAAACCATTTATTTTCCACGAATATATTTTTCTGAAATAAAACAGATATTTGAAACATTCTTCAAATTTTTTATTTGGATGATATTGAATGTCAATTTGCATTGAACTATTTCCTACAAGCCTTTTTGACATAAAATTAAAAATTTCAGAGATTTCAAAATTTTTCAAACAATTATTATTGTTTACATGAATGAATTGATCTGACTGAAAAGTTGAAAATAAGTTCAAAAATTCGGAAAAACACTGGGACATTTTAACTCTATTCAAAGAAAAAATTGCTATAAACAATAATAAATTGTTTAAACAATTCATATTAACATTTTGGAATGAGTGTAAAGTAGTATTTTACGTATCAAAAACAATTTATATTATTAAAACGGCAATAAAATGAGCGCCAAAATTCGCAAAACTTATAGGGGTCATATGCAAAAAATACATTTTTTATTTATATTCTGTGGCTAATTGTGAAAAGAAATGTTGATGTTTAAATCGATTCACCTAATATTGACGATTCTAAATAAAATTTTCAAAAACATCTTTTTTTCTTATGGAAAATAAGTGTTCTTCGTGGCGCTTACGGGACCTCTGAATATCGTTTTTTTCAACGCATTTATTTTTCCCTGCAGAGTCAAACAAATTTGGGTATGTATCGAAATAGTCTCCAATGGCAGGTCAAAATGAATAAAAATTCATCGTAATATAATTTGAAATTTGTCGATACGTTTCGGCTGCTATGTCAGCCCTCATAAGCCAAAACATTTATTGCTAAAGAAAAAATTATTTACATCGAAGTTAAAACATTTACAAAAATCGTTTACAAAATTCAACCAGAAAATAAAATAAACAGAGAATATACCTGATTTAATGATGGTAAAAAACCATCAAAGCAATTCAAATAAACAGAAACTCCACTTAAAAAGTAAAAGTAGTAAAAATATCAAACACTTACAAAATGTTTAAAATAAAACAAAAAA
>JAABKJ010005253.1:0-23293 GCA_011634705.1 Andricus grossulariae
ATATAATAGTTTTGAAGAGAATTCGCCTTTTTGGCTTAAAAATTCAACAATTTGGTTATTTTTTTTTTTCTCTTGATTGAAACTTCTTTTTCTATTAAATATTTTGATTTAAAATCTTTTTGTTTTGTCAAAATATAAATTATTACTTTTTTTTTTGTGAATTCACCTTTTTTGGTTGAATTCATGTATTTTTTATTTCAAAATAAGCTCCGTTTTGGTTGAAATATCAACTATAACATGTTTCATTGGGAATATATTTTTTTAATTGAAAATTCAACTACTTAACTAAACTCCGTTGTGAAATATTCTTTTTTTTTTTTTTAAGATTCATCTGTTTAGTTGAGAATTTATCTCTTTGGTTGAAAATCTAACTCTTTTGTTGAAAATTAGTTTTTTTTTGTTTTTTGAAATTTAAATTTTTTCAAATAAAAATTTAGCACAAAAAAAAGGTTGGAAAGACCCGAAATCGGGCATGAACTGGAATGAAATGGGGAAATGGCGTCGAGATGCCTTCGAATTGGGACCAATATCGATTTAAAGACGTTTCTGACTCGAGGGCACACCGGCCCCTTCCCAATGATTTTTGTTTGAGGGGGGGGGGGGGTAGCATGGTTCACTGGGTAATGCATGGTGGTACGGTATTTCAAAAAACATAAAAAAATCTAAATTTTTTATAGTGAAAATCTCGATATCTCGAAAACGGAAAGAAAGCGACACTTTTTTCGTCAGATGTGCAGTTTGACCAAAATTGATCTTTTTTATTTGAAAATTCAACTATTTTGTGAAAAATTGATCTTTTTAGATAAAAATGCAACCATTTTGTTAAAAATTTAATTAGTTTGTTGAAAATTCAACAATTTTTTAAAAAGTCATCTTTTTTGTTGGAAAATATAACTGTTTTGTTGAACTGTTTTCTAAAATAAATTGTCTTTTTGTGTTCAATATATTCTGTGTACAATAAAATTTGTGTCGGAATGAATGCTACTCATGTGGAACCTGCCTGAGTTAAAATGGATTCGATCTAATGTTTTTGATCATAAAATTGATGTTTCAAAATAATGAAAAAAGTAATAAGTGCATCATAATAAATAACATACTTGTGATTTTATTAATGAAATCTGGGAAATAAAATAGGAGATTTAGGACTCGAAGAGACAAAATTTATTAGGGGCCTTTGTCAAATTTATCCCGTTAATTTGGTTAGGTTTTATTTTTATTTTTATTTTAGGGAGTCATCAAAACCAGTCCAGGAATCTTGTATACCGTAAACTCGAAAGGCGCGAATCTTAGCTGGTAAAGAACTATGTAGTGGACCGTCAAGGCTGTGTGATGTAACTCGGTGTCATTCACAGATATTTGCGTGCATAAAGTAATACGGTAAAGCGCAAGGTAGAATGCGAAGGAATGCAATGTCCGATGTTTAAATAATTCCATACTCGCTGATTTTAACAACATATATAACCCAGAAACTAATTCTTATAGAATATTTTTAATATCCTTTCACATCAATAATTTTTAATATTCATTTAAACCCAATTTATGAGAAACTTCCTTTGAGAACATGCAGCAAATTTTATTATTCACGAGAAAAATTACTTTCATAAAAATTCCTTTCAGATAGTAATTATTGTTGTGCAGTGATTACAGAAAGTTATTTCATAATGTAAAGTTATTGTGCAGCGACTTAATGAAATCTTGAGATTTATTGTTACACCCATGGAAATGTATTTTTGCAATAAAATACCGTAAAACAATATAGTACAGGCGTGTGAAAATATTAGTTTTTTGTTGTTGTAAAAATTGGTAAAAGAAACCTTTTTGTTTTTTACATTTTCATTGTGTTTTTTTTATCGACTTGGAAGGAAAGGAATTTTTATTTTCAATTATTTTCTGAATTGGAAGAGGGACATTTGTTGTATTTTTAAGATTTTTATGGAGTAGGAAGGGAGGAAATTTTGATTATATATATATATATTTTTTTTAAATTAAAAGCGGACATTTTTTATTTTTAATTGTTTTATTGAGTTTAAGGGAATACATTTTTATTTTCAATTGTTTTCTGAGCTGGAACAGGAAAATTTTTTATGTTCAACATTTTTATATAGTTGGAAAGGATGAAATTATGATCATTTTTTTTTCTGAATTAAAAGAGGCCATTTTTTCTTTGTAACATTTTCATTTAGTTTAAGGGAAGAATTCTTTATTTTCAATTTTCTTCTGAACTTGAAGGAGGGAAACTTTGTATTTTTAACATTTTTATTGAATTGGAAGGGAGGACATTTTTGTTTTCAATTTTTTCCTGAATTGGAAAAGGGATTTGTTTTTCTTTCAAAGATTTTTATCGACTTGGAAGAGAGGACATTTTTGTTTTCATTTTTTTCTGAACTGGAAGAGGAACCTTTTTTCATTTTGAAGATTTTTATGGATTTGAAATGGTGAAACGGTTTAGACTCAATTTTTTACTGAAGTGGAAGAGGAAAATGTTTTATTTTTAACATTTTTCTTTGGAACTGTTCGATTGAAAAAGTTTGAAATACGGTTTTTTCAATTCAATGAAATTTAATTTAAAATTCTTTAATTGGAAAGTATTAAAAGCTTCCATTTTATACGTTTAAATTATTATGTGAAAATATTAGTTTTTTGTAAAATTTGGTAAAAGTGTTCGAATAATATCCAGAAGTTGTAGTTTCTAGTAGATTTTTATCCATTGTATTTTAAAAATCGTAAAAAATTGCAAAACATTGCACTAGAAACTACATTTTTTGGCTACAATTTGGATATTCTAACCGTGAATTTCACAAATTTTGAGAAGAAAAATCTATCCAATCACTTGAAACATCACAAATTTCATATCACATGATATGCTGCAATTTAATATAAGTTCGATTAACATTGTTTGAAATCATGAAATCGTTCAGTTTACAATGCGTGATTGAAAAATCTTTTATTTAAAAAAATGTCTATTTTATATCTTCATTTTTAAGCGTACAATCCGAATAAAAAAGTTTTTAAGCACAGTTTTGGAAAAGCGTTTGCAATTAAAAATGTTTGATAAAAAACGTTTTAATTTTATGATAAAAATTGAACAATAGTTGATTTTACAAGACGATTTTATTCAAATTCAAATCCTATTCAAATATTTTTTCAGCCTAAAATATTCTATTTTCAACCCATTGCATTTGAAAATTTTAAATTAATAAAGAATTAAATTTTAAAAACTTTAAATTTAGAACGCTACAATGTTAATTGTTCCATTATAAGTTTTTATATTTGTAAGTGAAAGTGTTTAATTTTGTACAATTGAACAACTATAAATTAGAAAAGACTTAGAGATAAAATAATTGCACATGTAATTTAAAAAGTTTACAGTTTAAACAACATTTTTAATCCTTCCATCTTTAATGTTTATAACATAAAATTGCTTAAAATTCTATAAATTTCAACTTTTTTAAATTCGTTGATTCATTCTTCAATTTAGAGCATTGAAAAAATAGCGTGGATTTTTATTTATATAGCCACAAATGATTGAACTTTTGAATTTATAAAAAATTTAAATAAAAATTTTTGCAGTTTTTTCCATATTACAAAATTTTAGAAAAAGTTCGAATTAGTTCAGGAGATATTTAGAAGTTTTTAAAATATTGACAATATTTCAAAATATTTCAAAAATTGTCAAAAAAGAATCCCGAAGATTTTAAGGAAGTTTTTTTAATTATGCGGATTTTTTTTTTAATTTTTAGGAAAGATTCTTGTTATTCCAAATAATATTTAGAAGGTAAAGAAGTTTTGAAAAGATTCGAAAATAATTTAAAACTTGAGAAGATTTCGGGACGACTGAAAAATCCCGAAAAATAAAATTCTTGACACTGTAAAATTCCCGAATTGGAAAATTCTCGAATAATAAAATCCTCAGAATTATAAAATTGCTGAAATATAAATATCCTGAATCAGAAAATTCTCCGATTATAAAATTCCCGACAGTTTGTAATATTACCGAATTTGAAAATTCCCGACAGAAGATTGCCGAATTATAAAATTTCCAAACTAGATAATTCCCGAATTATAAAATATTCAAATTTAAACAAACAAAAAAAAATTTCTGTTAAATATTATTTTTTTTATTAAAAATAAAATAATCCGATATTTTGATCAAAGAAAAAAAATTAGTTGTTTAAGTTTTTAAAAATTATTGCTTGAATTTAAAATAACAATAGTTGAAGAAATATATTTCTGAATGAAAAATTTAGTTTGAAAATGTGCATAGTATTACAAAAAATTACAAAAAATGTTCTCAAAAATCGAATTGTTAATATAAAAAAAAATATTAAAAAAATAAACTTCGAGATAAATCAGTGCTGAATTAAATCCTGCAAAGTTTGCTTGGAAAATGTTATCAGGTTTGAAGAAAATTTAGGGAGAAATTTCTTTTTTCGGTCGAGGCACACGTGTTTTTATATTAATTTTTTCATACAATTTTCATATAATTATTATTCTAAATTCAAAAAATAATTTCACAAAACTTGAAACATTAAAAAATTTCTTTAATATAAATATTTGATTATTACATTTTGAATACAAAAAATAATATTAATAAAAAAAAGCATTTTTTCAATTGTTTAAATTCGGTAATTTTCTTCGGGAATTATCCAATTCGAGATTTTTATTTTTCGGCCATTTCAAAATTTCGGGAATTTTATAATTCATGAACTTTGCAAATTTGGGAATTTTGTTTTTCGGGATTTTTCAGTCGTCTCAAGATTAAAAAATGTTGTAAAAAATATTGATTTTGAAGATTTGGAAAAAAATTGGGAGCTTTTAAGTATTTTAAAAGGTTTCAAGAAGATATACCAATTTTATTCAGATCCATGAGAATATTTCAAGTAATTTTTTAATTTCAAAAATGAATTATGAGTGAAATTTAAAAAAGATTTCAAAAGTTTTGTTAAAATTTGGAAAAAGAATCTAAAATATTTTTAAAAAAAATTTTTCAATTTTTTGGCATTACAAAATTGTAGAAAAAATTGGAGTAAGTTTAAGAGATTTTAGAAGTTTTGAAAAGATAAAAAATAATTTTGAAATTTTTAAAGGTTAACATTTTTTTAAATGTAGATTTTTGAAGATAATCAACCGATCCTTTGATTTTTTTACTTCTTTTATATTGTTTAAACTCTTTCATATTTTTTTGAATTTCCTGAATTCTTGAGCTTATTTTCCACCATATATTAATTTATTTAAGTTTTTTTTTCTGAAGTTAGCTTTGCTGTTTAGTAAAAAAGAGTCTGTTTTCTCGAAAAAAGTTTGTCTCAAGTGGCTAAATCGATAGTATGTCATCGTTTTCTTTGACATAGTTTATAATCAGATTCGTTTAAGATTCATTGGGTAAACTTCTCAGACAGAAAAGTACAAGCTCTACTCCTTATTATGAACGGAGGCAAACGCGACCGGCATAACATTATCTTCCTGCCTCTAGTCACTTTTTTCCGACACCTTTAACCCCATAGAACCGCAAAGGGACGTTTGTGGAATGCGTGTCCTTGACGCACGCAAGCGAATTCTTGTGGCCAACTTTTTTCTTTTAAATTTTATTATAGTCACTCAATTTTTGCCCGGAAATTTAAAATAAAATTTTCGCCTTTTTTCAATTTTCGAGAATTCTGTATTGTTTAATTGAGGGTGGCTACAGGACCGGGAAATGACCGGAAGCTTTTCGAGACTATGAAAACCCGGGAAATAAGAGTGAATTTATTTTTTGACCGGGATTTAACAAATTTTTATAAGAAAAATTTATCCAATCATTCGGAATATCACAAATTTCATATCACATTATATAACGCAATTTACAATAAGTTTGACATCAACTTTTTTAAAATGTTAAGTCCAATCGTTCATTTTTTCAATAATGAAATCATTCATTTTACAAGGCATAATTTAAAAATCTTTTAATCAAAAAATTTTCATTTTCGGTCTTGATTTTTAAGGGTACATTTTTAGTTTAAATAATTTTGAAATACAGTTTTCAAGACTAGAACTAATAAAAGCATTTGAAATACAAATTTTTTGATAAAAATATATTAAGGTGATCAGCGTTGAAAATTGAACTCTTTCAATTCGTAAGCCTTAGTAGCTAAACAAATTTAAACGACCGGTTAAAACTTTATCGACTATTTTCAACTTTTAAATTATTTCAAATTAATAGATGCATAATTAAACACGTTTATTCAATTTGAATTCCTATTCAAATGTTGTTTCAGTCTAAAATTTTCAATTTTGAACCCATTCAGTTTGAAGTTCTTTAATTAAAAAAAGTGTTTTTTATTATACGTTAATATTTGAATGTTCATTTTAAGTGAGCAAGTATATGTATAAACAAAAGTTTGAATTTCACATTTCTAATTTTAAAAGAAAGGAAAGATTTATATCGAGTTGGAAAGGATTAAAAAGGGAACTTTCGTTTTCAATATTTTGTGAATGGGAAGAACAATAACTTTTTATTTTTAACATTTTTATTGAGTTAAAAGGGAGGTAATTTTGGTTTTCATATTTTTCTGAATTGGAAAAGGGAAATTTTTATATATTTACATTTCTTGTGCAGTTGGAAGGGAATTTTGTTTATTTATTTTTCTTTAATCAAAAGCGGCCATTTGTTTCATTTTGATACTTTTATTGCGTCTATGAGAATAATTTTTTATTTTCAGTTTTTTTCTGAACTGGAAAATTTTTTATTTTTTAAATTTTTATAGAATTATTTTCAGTTGAAAATTAATTTTATAATTGAGAATTAAATTATTTAGTTGAAAATTCACGTATTTTGTTAAAAATTCGTCTTTTTTGGTAGAAAATTTCTTTTCGTTGGAAATTTTTTTTTGTTTTCTGTTACTGAAAATTTAACTACTTTATTTGTTATTGTAAATAATCCTTTTATAGTTACAAATCAACTATTTGGTTGACAATTAATGAATTTTTTTTTAAATTTGTCTTTTTTGGTACAAAATTAATCTTCTTGACTGAAAACTCGAACAACTTTGTCAAAAATTAAACTATGTTGTTGAAAATTCGTTTCCTTTTTTGATAAAAACTTAATTTGTTTCATTAAAAAAATATTTATTCCATTTTTGGTTGAAAATTTAACTTTTTTGGTGCAAGTTTAACTATTTTGTTACGAAATTCAACTTTTCGGTTGACAGTTAACATTTTTTGTTGCAAATAAACTTTTTTTATTTTTAAATTAGTCATTTTTAGTAAATAATTAATCTTCTGGGTTGAAAATTCAGTTTTTTGGTTCAAATTTAACTACTTGGTTGAAAGTTGAACTGCTTAGTCAAAACTTAATTTTCTGGTTAGAAATTCATAATTTTGAATAAAAATTGATCTCTTTTGTTGAAAATGTAAGTATATTTTTTAATGTATTTTTTAAATTAATTTTTGTTTACTGAAAAAGTAAATATTCTATTAAAAAAATTATTTTTCAGTTGAAAATTCAACTATTTGGTTGAAAATTCATGTATACTCGTGAAAAATCATCTCGATTAGTAGAAAAATAAACATCTTGTTTGAAAATGCATGTTTTTGGTTGAAAATTGAACTATTGGGTTGATACTTAATATACTTCGCTGAAAATTAAACAGGTTTGTTTAAAAGTATCCTTTGTGCTTGGAAAGTCAACTGTTTTGTTGAAAATTCGTCATTTCGGTTGATAATTCAACTATTTTGTTGAAAATGAATCTTTTTTGGCTAAATTTATCCAAACTTGAAATATTTTTTGTGAAGTATCAACTATTACATATTTTGTTGGAAATTCATCTCTTGGTAAAAAATTTAACTGTTGAGTTGAAAATTCTTTTTTTTTTCGTGTTAAAAATTAATTTTTTAACTGAAAATTGAATGATTCAATTTTTGTTGAAGAAGTGATCTTTGTTATTTGAATATTCAACTATTTGCTTGGAAATTTATCTTTTTTAGTCGAAAATTCAACTATTTCGTTTAAAGTGCATGTATTTTGTTAAAAATTTGTCTTCGGTAGAAAAATAATCTTCTTAGTTGATAATTCATGTTTTTGGTTAAAAAACCAATTATGTCATTGAATTTTATATCTCAGGTAATCCAGAGTGACTCTGTATGTATATAAAGGTAATCCAGGGTAATCTGATATAATCCGGAGTAATAATCCTTTGTATCAAATTTGCATTATTACAATTTTTTAACTGAAAATCTAACTATTCCATTTTTGGTTGAAAATGGACCTTTTTGAGTTCAAAAGTAAACTACTTGGTTAAAATTTGTTCATTTTTTAGTTAAAAATTTAACTATTTCGTTGATAATTTACGTAGTTTGTGGAAAAATCGTCTTTTTGACAGAGAATTAATTTTCTTGTTGAAAATTAATTTTCTTGACGTTACTTAGGCTTAATTGCGACTTTGAATATTACACAACCCACTGATAAACCCTACCATAAAAAAATTGAAAAAGAATGGAAATTTTGTTATTAAAAAGATTAAGAAACACAAAGGTGATCACCAATAGCAAAATATTTTCCTAAAGAAAAGATTTTATCAAATGGCATTTGTCATCATTCAGATTCAATATTGCAAGATGTACTTTGTGAGTGATCATGTGTAAAGTGCAGTGTGTGAAGTGAATGAGAAAAGAATTATTGCATCATGGATATACTATATTGTGCAATGCCAGTGACGTTTAGGTGAGTCGATGATTCTTCAATGCACGGTTACGAAATAAAGGTGGGATTCGTAAAAATCCGATCGTTGCATCTTTTTCTATTATTAAAATAGTATCCGACAATGTTGTGGGTTCATCTGACTACAATTAAAAACATGAGAATGAACACTTTCTAAGGACCAATTTTTCGAAATTCTGTTTTATATTAGGAATTTCATATTAGCAGGCCTCACGAACCGGTCCCTATATCCCCTATTGTTACTATATGGGCGATTTGCAAATAGATTTTAACTTTGGTTTCCGAGATGCGAGTAAATTGAAGTTCTAAATTATGCAATAATTGTTATCAGTTGTCTTAGATATATGTAGCAGGATGTACTTTATAAAGTGGGAAAGCTGTTTTATCTTGACTATTGATTTTTTCCACTAATTTGTGTCTAAATTATTCTTTGATTTAAAGTGCATTATTATAAAGGTTTAAAACAAGGTTTGACAGGTTTAGCGGGTCAAAATATTTCGAAATTTTGTTTGAATGTGCAAAAGTTGTCTGCACATTCTGAAAAATTTTCGTAATTATTTCAAATTTTTTCTTTAAAATTTGTTTGAATTTTTTTTTAATCTCTTTTGAAAATTTTTGTCAAAAATGTTGTTGACATTTTTTCTGAAAATTTGTTTGAATTTGTTTTTTAAATTTGTCAAAGAATTTTTTTGAAATTTTTTGGATTTCTTTTTTAATTCAATGAAAATTTGTTTAATACTTATTCACACATTTGATTTGTACAATTTAAACTTATCTCTTTGACGTGAATTTGCATAAGAAGACTTCTTCGTAAAACAAATCGCTATGAAGAATATTTTATGAAGAACTTTAAAAAAAGTACTTTTAAAACATTTTTTTCTTTCTCTTCAATGTGACTTTGAACCTTTTACCAGCGAGTGCAAAAAAAAGGCTTCGGAGGCTTCAGAGTCGTTAGCTTCGGAGTTGTTATTTGCAATTTTTAAGTGATATAAAACACACCATTTAAAAAAATAGTAATTCCAACTTTGGTAAAGTGTTTTGCTCCTTCAGCCCTTAGAATTTTATGGGGACGTTTTTTGGAAAAAAAATTATTTTGCATTTTCACCTCTTTTTTTTGGGAGGCTTCGGAGTTGTTATTCAGGTTAATCGATAGTTTTTCCCGTGTTCTCAGACGACTTACGAGGATTTAATCAATTTTGAGACTCTGGAAACGTTATGTGTTTTTAAAATTTGATAAAAAATACTTATTTTTCATAATTATAATCGATTATAATACGAATTATCGCCTCAAATTCGATACAATTATAGAGGTTTCGGAGTTAACAAACCGAGAAACAGACATATAAGCACGATTCTTGCAGTCAGTATATATAATCTCTAGCATCTTAGTATTGCAATTTAAACTGCGTCATATATTTTTAAAAAGTGCCTGAGGCCAATATTATAAAAAAAAATTTTACCAGTCCAGTCACATTTCAAGTATTTGAATCTGTGGGGAGGGACACTGTAGGGAGGGTAAAAACTGACTACTTAATTACAAAAAAAGGTATTCCTAACTATAATTTTTTTGTACTTTTTTTGTATGAACTAATAAAATAGACCACCATATGTGCTGTAATCCTCTTAGTAGGTCAAAAATGTTACAGGAACATCGAATAAACATCGAGGGACATACAAATTGAAATCTATTTGAAAATCGCCCATATAGCGAATTTTGAAATTTTTAATTTTGGTATTTGATGCGATAAGATAAATAAGAACTTGTGGTTTCTAACATTTTTGTATAATAAAATTAAAAAAAAAATAAATACAGTAGGAAAATCGACAAGATCCAGGAGTCGAAATTAGAATTACAGAAAATTAAAAAATTTAGAATTTGGTATGTAATGCCGAACTGTATGTAATTGTCCATTTTTTGTAGTGTATTTCCATGCTTAAAAATTCCACCCATGCTTGAAACAATTATAAAACCACAAGTAAAGAAAATAATTATATGAAACAGCAAATTCCAAATTCTGAAAATTTGCTGTACTTTTAGGGACGACTGAAAAATCCCAAAAAATAAAATTCTTGATACTGTAAAATTGGCGTTCAATAAAATTTCAAAAACAATAAAATTCCCAATGAGTTTATAATATCATCAAATAATAAAATTCCCGATATAAAATTGCCCAATTATAAAATGTGCGACCTAGAATATTCCTTAATTATACACTTGTAAAAGTCAAATAATTAAACAAGTTTTTTCCTAATAAATATTATTTATTTATTAAAAATTCCATAGTAAAATATTTTTATCAAAGAAATCTTCGTTTAATATTTAAAGTTTCACTAAATTATTGTTCAAATGTAAAATAAAAATAATTCTATAAAACCTGTTCAAACAAATTAATGTAAAAACACGTGCGCCTCAAACGGATAAAAATTTCTCCCTAATTTTTTTTCGAACCTTATAACATTTTCCAAACAATCTTTGCAGGATTCAAATCAGCACTAATTTATCTCGAAGTTTCTTTTTATTTAATTTTTAATTAAGGATTTGATTTTTGAGAACATTTTTTGTAATTTAAAAAAAATACTATGTACATTTTCAACCTAAAATTTTTATCCAGAAATATATTTCTTTCAATGATTGTTATTTCTAAATTAAACAATCATTTTTTTGAACTTCAATCATTAAATTATTGTTCAGCACTGATTTGTCTAGAAATTTATTTTTATTTATTTTTAAAATTAAAAATTTCATTTTCCAGACCTTTTTTTTGTAATTAAAAAAAAAACTATGTACAAAAAACCTGTCTCAAGCTTCATATCTCCAAAAAGTCTATATATTCTTGAATTCGGTTCAGTCTAGTAATAAAAGTTAAATTTCAAAGTTTAAGGTAAACTTCAAAGTATCATTTGTAGAAACATGAAAGTATTAGCAATAAATTATAATAATATTTAGGTATAAACATAACTACCTTTTTGAGAGTATTACTCTCAAAATTCAGTTTATTTATTACCATCATATCACTGCTTCTTTCATCATTAATTTTTCATTATCTATTCTGAGTATGTATTTTCGGTGTGCCTAGAAATTGACCTTAGACATTATTATATTCGAAAGTGCGGTGTTTCTTTAGCGAAACATGTAAAACTTTTCTAACCTCAAAAAATCTGTCTACTGTTTTACCGTCATATTTTACGAAGAACGAGAAAAACAGCGCCCGACTTCGTAGTACGGTGAGGGCAGCACCTCAATTTGACAGAAAATGAGATGTCCTATATATATAGTTCCCCCACTCTGACACCACGTACCGCATCTAAGTTTATATCTTTCATATAAAACTGTTTCAGAATTGTTATAGATCTCTGGCAGAACATGGTTCTGTAACAGCGTTACAGAACTTCTACGTCCATTTGGGGACATTACTTAGACCATGGTCTAAGTATGTTCTAATTCTGTTGCAGAACATGTTCTTTTGTGTTCTAGAACTGTTACATCACAGTTATATAACAGTGTCCGCTGGGTACTGGATTCTGACTTCATGAGATCAGGTGAAATATATCAATTAGCACTGTTAGTGCTGTAAAACACGATTTATACATCCGCATCTGGATACAAGTGCACTGCTTCAGAAAAAAATAAATTTTTTATGTATATATATATATAATATAATCGGTCGCGACGATTGTATCGTTTAAACGAATGTTTCATCTTCAATTTGGCACGTAATAGTCTCATTTTTGATTAAAATGCTTAAGTATTATAAAATCCAAACTTTTATTATCCAGATCGAGTAACTCTCCCCTATATAATTGAATAAAAAATTGAGGAACAAAATGTTGTCAGAAAAAATTACGTAAGTGGTGCGGGGGTTCAAAACTTACGGAGCCTGACAAAGGGAAGTACGTGCTTCAAAATTTCAACAAAAAACGTTACGTAATTTATGCACGGCCCCGTACGTAGATATTTCTTTACTCAGGGGCCGTGCATAAATTACGTAGTCTTCTTGTTAGGGGGGCGGGGGGAGGTGAACGATTTCTCTATGCTGTGAGTCACTAAAAACAAAAATCAACAGATTTGGTTGTAACCAACTGTTTTCAGCACAATATAGCGCTTATTGTAGTACCTAGTACATTAAAAATGTAAGAAACTTTATGTTACTTCATCGATAGTGGCACCCTAGCGGAAGAAATGGAAAGCTTCGGAAAGACCGCGTTAGGAACATTCGGAAAGATTTCGGAAAGGGCTCGGAAAGAGTTCGGAAAAAGGTTCCTTTCCGAGCCTTTCCGAATTGTATGTCGGCTTTGCTTCCGATTTCTTTCCGAACGTCGAGCTGTTCCGCTTACCCAAACTTTCCGAGTCTTTCCGAATGTCCTACTTGTTAACTCGTTCCAAATGTTTCCCATTAGAAATATATATTCTTGTAATTATAATTTATTTTTATCTTCAAATAATTTGAAATTGCAGTAATCCAATTGATTCCTGTTGAATCCAGCAAAGATTATTATTATAATATTAAGCCATCTCCCTCTCTGGGCAGGCGTGACTCACTCGGTGAGAAAGGAGGTATTGGTTTTCTAGATTGATCTAGAACTCTCGTGCTATTTACTTAAATAACACATTCGTTCAGAGCCGGCGGAACGCAGGTTATCTATCTTTCTCGCTCCTTAAGGAGCATGAATGTAAAGGAATTAGAGTAAGCGAGACACTCGCATGTGGAAAACCGTCATCTGTTTTCCACATGCGAGTGTCTCGCTTACTCTAATTCTTTTGCACTCACACTTCTTAAGGAGCAAGCAAGGCAGATAACCTAAGTTCCGCCGGCCCTGCATTCGTTTCGCAAAACTGCTCCGACCCAGGTTGCTGATCAATCCCTCTAGCGATCACATCAAGTGAAGAGCCTCACAAAGTCGTCTTGTGAAGCTCCCCACTCGGGCCCATTAGTATCCAAGGTCTTTTGTTTCAGGCGTCATTCACTTTACTGACACTCTTTTTATAAACTATTTGTCGCCACACTTTTCTGTCCTGGCATACTTCTTTAGCTTCTTTCACGTTCATGCATTTTTTCATGCAAGCTCCCGTGTATCTATAGATTCTTATGTCTCTTCGAATTAGGGTCTCATTCGCACATTCTAACTATTCATTCCGCGGGCTGCCTCTGGGCACACTGACATTTACTCTACCTTGATACACTTGTTTCGTTAGTCGTTCATCTTTCATTCTCTCAACTTGCCCAAACCATATTAGCAAAGTTCTTTTATATATGTCAACTAGTGTCTCCTACATACCACATTCTTTGCCGCACATCTTGCGTAGGAATCCCATGTTAATCGCGTTAATTTGACTCGCATCCCTTTTATTGATGGGTCCACGTCTCGCCACCTTATAGTACAGTCAGTATAAATATAGAACTATATAATGCCCTTTTAGCTTTATTTGATATATTTTTACTTCTGATAATGTGCCCTGTTCTACCGATAACCTTCTTACCCTCGTTTATACGCCTATCTAACTCTTCATCTATCTTTCCATCACTAGTGAATAGGCTACCAAGATATATTTACTTATTAACTTGTTCTATTCTCTCATAATTTAGGACAATGTTGAAAATTGTTTCCTCACCTTTTCCTTCAAACATCAAAATTTGTATTTTATTCACGTTAATTTTGAGGCCCATGTTCTTCATGCTTGTATTCAGTTTGCTCAAGATTCTTTGCAAGTCCCCGATTGACTTTGCCATAACAATCTTATCATCTGCGTAAGCTAATCCACGTACCCTGACTGTCTCAACATCTACATCTTCTTCGTCGAAGAGGGCCATTTTTGAATATGATGAATAGCCATGAGGACATGACGCATCCTTGTTTAACGCCTTACATAATATCGAACCCATACACTCGCTGTGCTACCTGCATATACTGTTTTTATTGCTTGTAGGAGCCATCCATTGACTCCGTACTCTTTGAGGACTTATCAAAGTTAACTTCTATCCACCATGTCAAACGCTTTTTCTAGGTCAACAAATGCACAGAAGACTTTTCTCCCCACTTTGAATCTTTTTTCTATGATCTGTCTGAAGCTAAATATTTAATACGTACATGATCTTACTGGCAAACATCAACTTTTAACATCCCATATATTTTCTTTTGTTATTTCATTACCCTGCGAATAAGTATTTTTGAATAAATTTTACTTACGGTACTTAATATGCTGATACCTCTGTAATTATTGCAGTTGCTTTGTCTCTGTTTCCTTTGTATATTGGTACGATAATCATTTTTTTCAGTTATCTGGAACTTCTCCCATCTTAATACATAAATTTATCAATTCGCAAAACCTGCTAGGTATGTACTCGCTACCTTATTTGAGCATTTCAGTGTTAATACTGTCTACATCAGCTGCCTTACCATTTTTTAAGTTCTTAATTGTATCCCTAACCTCAGCCTGAAATGCTAGAAATAGGAAAATTTCATAACTCAGAAAGCCTTTTTGACTTTCGTACATTACGTACAGTATTGCTGCACATTATCACTTCTAAATATTCCAAATTTTGAATATTCAATTTACTCGAATCTCATTTGTAATTTCTACGGCTAAAAGTAAACATTCGGATGTCCTGAAAGAGTACGGAGTCAGTGTATGACTCCTAGAAGCAATAAAAACAATATATGCAGGTAGCAAAGCAAGTGTAAGGGTAAATGGAAAACTGAGTGACTGGTTGTATATTATGCTAGGTGTTAGGCAAGGATACGTTATGTCTTCATGGCTATTTATTATATTCATGGACAAGTGTCTAAGAATCGCCCTCTTCGGCAAAAAGGGTGTGAATCTCGGGACAGTGAGGGTGCCTGGGTAAGCGTTCGCCGATGATAAGGTTGTTGTGGCAGAGTCAATCGAAGACTTGCAAAGAATGTTGAACAAACTGAGTACAAGCATGCAGAGCATGGGCCTCAAAATTAACGTAAATTAAATATTAATTATGGTGTTCGAAGGAAAGGGTGAGAAAACAATATGCAATATTGTCCGGAATGATGAGAAAATAGAACAAGTTGATGAGTACATATATCTGGGTAGTCTATTCACTAATGACGGAAAGATAAATGGAGCGATAGATAGGCGTATAAATAAGGCTAAGAAAGTTATCGGTAGAGCGGGATCTTCTATCAGAAGCAAAAATATATCAGGTAAAGCTAAAATGGCGATACATAATTGTATACTTACAACGACTGTGCTGTAAGGTAGCGAGACCAAGACATACCAAGAATAGGGTAAAAGTCAAATTAACGCGGTTGGCATGCAATACCTGCGCATGGTGTGCGGTAAAACGCTAATGGACAAAGTTAGTAACGTAAGAATCCTCAAAGAATGTGGTATAGACAAGACACTATTAGACAGGTATGAAAGAAATTTTTTTAAGATAGTTTGGGCATGTTGAGTGAATGAAAGATGAACGACTGACAAAACAAGTGCATCAAGCTAAAGTAAATGGCAGCGTACCCAGAGGAAGACCGTGGAAAGAATGGTTAGAAAGTGTGAATGAGACTATCATTCGAAAGGAACATAAGAAGCCTTAGAAATACAAGAGCTTGCATGAGAAAATGCATGCACGTGAAGGAAGCTGAAGAGGAATGTAAGTGGTAAGTCTAAATATAAAATATTTATATTTACAATAATTGATTGGTGTTCAATTTTATGGTAATAATATTATTTTCGTTCATATAATAATTGTCAATTAATGTTTCCATATTATTGTTTGAACTGTTTGTGATATATTAAATATAAATGGTACCGCGCGACAGTGCCAGTCGCATCGGTTTATTTATTTTTTCTTGATAAAGTATAAAAATAAATTATATATCCAAATTATCAAAGGATTAATCAATTAAAATAATAGTTCATTTTAAACAAATAAATGAAGAAGCTATCATTTATACATTTTATTTTGAAGTGAAACGATATCTTTATTTCTTTTAATTCTTTCGTAGAAATAAAAAAATGAATTAAACACGGTATTTTAATAAAAAATATTATTGTCTTTGTTTTTGATTTGTTGAATTCTAGTTGTAATATGTTTCTCAATTAGATTTTGTGGGTGATGATTTAGAAAAAGGATATTCCTAACAATATTCAAATTTCTTTTGTAAAATGAAACATGTGACAAACCTAGAGCTCTGTCAACTAAGAGCATCGTTGGTTCGTCACTGTTCCTACCTGTTCTAATATTTCTTATCTTGATAAAGGTGCTGTATGAGCACCGAAACGTTGGTAAATATTATAAATGTTTTAGTATTGTGATTTGATAATAATAAAATAAAAAACGACGAAAGAAGTCAAAATAAAGAATGAAGGGGATTTGGTTGGTTTCCTTCTCATTTTTCTTTACTCTTTTTTATTTTTGTCCGAAGAAAATTTGAAAAATAAAGTTTTTAATTACAATAGGAACATTTTATGGTGTTTTTCGAAATTTGGTTGTTGGATTCTTGGTTTTATTTTTAGGAATTCTATAGATACACTTCTTAATTTATTTTTTAAAATTGAACTATTATTTTTATTAATTATTCCTTCGAATAATTAATTAATTCGTTCATTCTAATTAATAATTTTTTATTGTAGTGAAGTTACAGTGGGTAATAAATTACTTATTCATACCAAAATATGACATTGTTCTTATTTTAATTTCCTTTCCCATTAAGTCAATTCTTCACCCCAACATAAAATTAGAATATCTGTTATTGAATTTCAATTTCACATTAAATATTATATTTCATAACAGTAATTTTGTTTATGAAATATAATCTCACAATATTATTATAAAAAAATATGCAACGAATTTCGCACTATTATTTGTAACTATTTGTAATAAAAAAATACATTATTTGTTTCACCATGCTTTTTTTCAAACGTATTTTTTGCAAAAATACTTCATTAATTTTGATAAACAAGTTAAAAATTTAATAACAAAATTTGGTATAATTAAAAGTTTAATTTTGTTTCTGGAGTTGAAAAATAATCTAAATTCTTTTTCTTCATGTTACGATTGAAACCTATCATATTTCCCGCAGCTAGAAAAAAGACTAAAGATTTTTTTGTAACTTAAAATTACTCTAATATTAAAAAAGATATAAAACTTTAGATATGCTATGCATAAAACCAATTTTCATTACGAATAATATGAATTAAATAAATTTATAACTAATTTTGTCATGTAAAAATAGGCTGGAAAGACTCCCAGCGCCGTCTGCGCCCCACGCTTCACTTGATCGTACAAGTGAACTAACGCTGACGTACAGTCGTTGCAGGGGGTTGCAGCTATCATTGCAGATAAGTTATATTCTCACTGCGACGAGAATGAATCCTTACAGAAGAAAAAACAGTATGTTGTAAAAACTCGCGGGCCAGTAAAGATCTAGTGACCATAGATGCTGTTGCCATGGCGGCAGCTCGTGAACATTAAAGAAACTTGCACATGGCATACATTGACTGCAAGCAAGCGTTTTATTCTGTACCACATTACTATTTGCTTGATGTCTTAAAAATTTACAAAAACTTCCCACGCATTATGGACTTTTTAAGTCGTGCAATGATGCTTTGGGGAACAAGAATCAAGTATTTTAATCATGGACAACCGAGGATACCTAGATCAATAATAGCATGTCTCATGGGTTCAGAATACATGATAATGAGGAGGGCTATCAAGTTACCCATCTTCTAAACATGGATGACCTGAAGCTATACGCTAGTTCATATTAGAAACGCAATAGAGACAAAAAGTCATACACGGCCAGCACATCAAACCGTTAGATCAACATAAAGTGGATAGTGAGGCATTCAATATTTGACTGCAAAAGGATTTCCTGTATCTAAAAATGGAAGAATTCGTTATTGCGATTCAGGAGAGGGTTGTCAGCACTAGAAATTCTCGCAAATACGTGTTACATCAAGACGTAGTTGACCGGTGCTGATTATGTGGAGGTACCACCGAATCCATCGAGCACATTATTGATGGTTTTCGCCTAATGGCTTAGAGAGAATAAACGCACAGACATAATGATGTAGCGGGCATTATACGTACATCAATAACTTGCCCTAAACCTACAATTCTTAACATAATGAATGACTTTCTATAAATACATACTATTGCCCGTTTTAGAAAACGAAGATTACATCTTATATTGGGATGTTACTATCCAGATAAATCATTACATCCGAGACAATCGACCCGATATCGTGATGCGAGAGGAAAAAGGTGGAAGAGTCTACATTATCGACATTTCTTGTCCATTGAATCGGAATTTGCAGGCAACCTTACAACCAAGATCCATGAGTATAGTGAGCTAAGGCATTAAGTATAGACAATATGGAGCGATGTGAAACATGCGTCTATTCATCCTATTGTGATTTCGGGTACAGGCTATTTACACGCAAGATGCACTGAACATCTAGAACATTTAAGCGTCAGTAGGGTACTGGCAGCATGTCAGAAGGCGGTTTCATTAAACACCTATCGCTTTATAAGAAAGTTTCTAGACCATCAGGAAGCAAGCGACTAAAAACCTATGGTTGTCACCTCCAACGCCCTCACCGCTGTGTAAGAACAACAGCGGTAAAAGACAAACTCCAAACTACACCATGCTCCTAATTTTGTACCTGCAAGATCATCGCAAATGATTTCAAACATCGTATTAAGTAAATTTATAACATCCTCATCTCATTAGGCACATGACTTACTCCGTAGCTGATGATGAAAAACCGGGTTCACCCAAAAACAAGTTTTTAAACAAAATTATAATACGTAAGGTGTGGGAATATTGCTAACCCATCGATTGAGAGCTCCGGCTTTTGCAGTCGGCCACGTTGCGTTGAGCTAACTCCCCAATGCATTGAATTATGCGATTATGTCACCAGTATCGCGCAGTGCCAGCCACAATACGTCTCTCTCGGATGGAGGCCATGGTTTAGTTGGGAGTGGAAATAGGACCTAACTGAGGCAAAAACGAGGCAATGACCCTGAACAAACGCGAGAACATAATTTCAAATGGTCGGAAAGCTCACCGGTGCAAAAAGGAAACATGCTGAGGTTACATAAGCGTTAAGTCAATATGCATGCGGAATATGCTCATACAACGCTCCAGCAATTAAGAGATCAGGTATCCTTTTCACGCCAAAACGGATATGGAGCTCTTCATAAGCAAGAAGAAGAGCAACATTCTCCAGCGAGCATACCACCAGTCTTTCGCAGGATGGACACATAAGCTGAAGCTATCACTGCTCTCAGCGAATTGCTTCCCTGCTTGACGACAATAGAAGTAATGATACTTCAATACGTCTGAGTAAGACTCACGAGCGTATTGCACAGCGTATGTTTAAAATTGAAACGGCGAAACGGCATGCACCAAATGTTCAGTGCGTGATTTGCTACAAAACATGAAAAAAATCACTTCAAAAGTTAGGGCACTTCCTCGAAACTTAAGGAAAGAAAAACACATACTGCACAAGTGTAAACTGTTGACCATCAAGCGGTACTGGGAGCAAAGTATAAGAGCTCTTTCAACAGCCAAAGAGCGCCTTGAGCGGCAGGTAAAGTGGATTCAGGAAAATTCCACTTTATCTACTAATCCTTCCCATCTGTTTAATAAAACGTCCTATACTGTTAAAAATTCGCCTAGTTGTAAAGAGATTTAAGTATTCTGGGAGCAAGTATATGAGGATACTTATCAGATAAATAAAGACGTTTCAGGTATATCACTCTTTCGTAACTTTTGCCAAAGGCAACGATTGCAACGTCCAGAGGAGGAGTGTCCACAAATTACTTCTGAAGAAGTGAGGAAAGTTATCGCTAGAACTAAGAAATTGCCAAGGCTAGGTAAAATCAACAACTCTTGGTGGTAGAAGTTCACTTTTATGCACCAACATCTGGCTATGGGTACATAGAGAGACACGGTGCGACTCTAAAAGTGTTGTATTACCATCTTAGGCACTTCTATGGTATTGATGTAATGTCCATCTTCCCATACGCCCAGGGGGAACTGGAGTCCGTTGTGGAGAATGACCAGTATAAGATCTACTAGAATTTCTCATTCTCCACCACTCCAGGTATCAGTGCTACAAAGCCTGATATTGTCCTCAAAGATCTGAAGACGAAGATCATTTATATGATTGAATTCTTGGCATTAGCCGAAGGTAATATCACGGCAAGGGAGACAGAGAAGCGGACTAAATATCGAGCACTTCTTTTCGAGCTTAGCAGGCTATATCAAGGCTAGAAAGTCCATCTTTGAGACCTCATAATCGGCCGCCTTGGAGGTAGCGTCGGGATTGGTCGCTTTAAAGAACCATGATCGTAGCTTCCTGAACCTACAACATCTCACACAAAAAGAATAATATGTCCATCTCTATAAAATTTATTTTTAGTATTGTAAAAATAAATCCACTGAAATATAAATTTCTCCGAGATGGGCTTCTAAAAGCCATAAGAAGCATCGCTTTAATCGATTTAAATATTCAGAATAAAAAATAAAGTTTACTGAAAAAGTAACTGTGCACAATCAAGTTTTACTGAAAACCCTGGAATACACTCGCTCCTTCTCTCCCAATTCTGCAGTCGATGAACCCAATCGATACTGAGTATTCGATTGCACTAACACTCGACTGAACCGAAACAATTAAATGTTTTTATAAGTTTGGAAAAATGCCGTTAGTGAGCACCAAACTGTGCCAATGATGATGATTCTTGCAGATCTCATAACAAATATAGCCACATATAATTGCTTTACTTCCTTTGTTTCAAATGGTCTTTGGTCAGATCAAGTTCGGTGCAATCAAATACCTGCCACAATCGATATGAATGATATCGAAGAAAAAAATGGCTAAAGTGAAGTTTTATTTCTTTATTTTAGCTTTTAATCCATACTATTTGGCATAATCATATAAAACTAAGACAATACAACATAACTTTTTTCTTTAAATCACTATATTATGAATTAATTGTAGTATGCCATGCAATGTGGTGAGTGACCCCACCTACTTGAAACAGCTATCAGATCAAAAGTAAACGATATTTTTGGCTGAAAAAAAATCATGAGTGATGCTGAAACAATACAAAATAGGAATAAAATATTTCCAAAGCCTCAGCGATAACCTGACTATTCGAAAAAAATACTTAAAGAAAAACGTAGACAATCGCAAAAAATATCCGAAAATCCGTGGGGTTACAGTGACCCCAAGTGTCCTTTAAGGGTTTCAGACCGAATGATGACTAGCGATTCAAATTCACGATAAAGTTAGTTCCAAAATAATATGAATCAGAATTAATTTTTTCGATTTTTTTAATTAATGTAATTGTTAGTTTATTCTAAGTAAAAAATCAAATATTCGACAGTAGAATGTAATATATTTTAGAATTGAATCGAATTAATGAAATATAACACTTTTTATTATTTCAAATAAAACAATTGGTTACTAAAAAATTATCGACATACTTTCTCATTCTCATGTCTTCAATTAATTCGTAATATAGTGATTTCGAAAGAAAAAGTAAAAAGTGGTGTTGTATTATCTTAGTTTTATATAATCATGCAAAATAGTATGAATTAAAAGCTTATCCCTGCATTACTATTGGTAGTCGAATCGACGAAAACCTCAGCGCTCTCTCCCTCGTACGCGTGGAAGGTTGAGGGGAGGGGATTGTCCACTAGGGAGTGCTTCGAAGGAAGAGTTACCGAGCGGTCAGTGAAGTGTAATTTTTCTGGAAGTGCATAGTTTACCTGTAAAGTCCGTTTCCGTGAATCCTACTTCGGCGAATCGACTAAGGTATAGTTTCACACGTAAACTTTTATTCGCCGTTCCTACAAATGTATAGGTGTAAGGTGGCTCAGCACCACCTTACATCTCTACGTTCGTAGGAATAATATTGTATAATATATTATAATATACTAATATTAATAATATATAATAACATAATATATACAGGGTGTCCCAGACTCAAGTGTCCGGACCTATATAGCTGTATAAAAATACAAAAAATAAAACGAATATTCCTCTTCCAAAAATCAAATAAAGTCGCGTGTGCGTGAGCGGGATTCCAACGAAGTGTTATCGAAGCGAACGCAGAGGTGGGGTTAGCTACAGAAGAACACTACGTTGGACTCCCGTTCACGCACACACGACTGTTTATACGACGCTCCTGATTGGCCCAGTTTAAATATTTTATAACTCAAAAACTAAAACTTCAACTGATTTTTGGAAAAGTATTGTATTGTGTTGTATTTTATTACTCTCCCTTTTACGGGTTTGAGGGTTCCGTTCAGTTTACATCTTTTACAATTTCACTTAACCACTATGCCTTATGTTTATCTTAACCTATAATCGCTTCGCCTCCTTATTATTTACAAGTTCTTAAATATTAGCTTACTATTATCTATATCAAGTGCGCGAGACCTTCCTGGGCTTCCGTTTCCTCTTACCATTACTCTTCAAGCTTTTTCATGTCACGCAACACTAATTTTCCTTATGAATAATTCAATTTTGGTTTCCCCCCCCCCATGCATTCTCTCTTCCCTTTTCTCTTCTAAGCTCTTCATCCACTTTTCCCCTTGTCCACAACCGCTCAGTAT
>JAABKJ010005254.1:0-23292 GCA_011634705.1 Andricus grossulariae
GTTTCTTTGGTTCAAGCTGAATAAATTTCAGGTTCGACATATTCAACTTTTTTAAAAATGTGTGCATATGACTCAATCAAGCAAAAAAATATGTTTTTGCACTTTCAACAAAATTGTTATTGAGCAACATTTTTTTTTTTTAATTTCGTAATTTTTTATTATTGTTCATTAGTAAAAGATTTGATTTATTTTAGAATTTTCACTCCACCCTACTTTTTAGTACTCTTAAATTCAAATTAAAAATTGCTCAAGTTAGAACATATAACATTGCAGTTGATGAATTTGGAATATTCCATTTCTTAATTTATAGGTATTTAACTTTGTACATTTCGAATAAAAAGTGTTCACCTACTAATATTTATTTAAAAAGCGAGTTAAAAAGTACTATATATTTTGTAACTCTTCCAATTTTATATTGGATAACAACTTCAGTCTCCAGTTTTCACATTTTTCAACATGCTTTAAAATGTTTCAGCTTCAAAATTTTGTTAAAGAGTATTTTTAACGGTTCAGCACTTGAAACACCCTATTTATTCATAAACAATTTATTTAAGTGCTATAATTGCTTTAATTATTATTCAATAATGGGTTACACTTAATAATTTCGGAGAATTTTCCGCTTAATTCAAATGTTGTACTTTCAAATATCGTATATTTAAAGAGAAAAGGGGAATTATCCGAAAAAAAGGGGAAACCAAGAACAAAGGGGAAGACTGTGAACCCTGAAATAGTGTCTTTAGTGTAACTTTGTTCGAAATAGTAGTAAAATAATGTAATCGATGAAAAAAAGTGTAAAATAGTGCTAATAGTGTAGAGAGTCCGAAAAGGGGCCTGAAAGGGGGTTAAAGAAGTTAAAGAAGAACCCAAACTTACGGGTATTCTTCGGAATCGGTAAGAAGCGAGCCCTCGCTATCACTGTATCCAGCAGAATCCAAACTTGGAAAGCCAGAAACCCCGGGCAGTCCACGCGTTCTAGTTCGCATCGGAGGTCCAAGGCTCATCCTAAGACCCGAAGATCCGGTCGAGAGTGTGGAAGTCGTCATGGATCCAAGTCGTGGGAACTGTTGACTATCGTTGGTAGCTCCGAATGAAGATCTTGAGGCACTGCGAACCGTCTCGAACACTTTCTTATACGTCGGCCTATAACAGTCAAACAAAAATGTAACCACTCGATCTAAAAATCTAAAATTTTTCTCTCTAAAATTAAGAATTATTCCTGAAAAGAACTTACAATCTGTCGGCACCTAATCCGGAGTCTAAACTGGATTCCGAATAGAGTGAAGACTCGAGTTCCGAAGCGATGGAGTCAGGTTGAGGAGCTGCGACCAAAGATGGATAGAGCGCACCACCTCGAACTGTTGGCATTGACCTCTTCCTCTGCTTCCTGAGCTGCTCCTGAGTTTCCGCCAACAGATTCACAACCTGAAGAAAGAAAAAAATAATTTCACTGTACATTATCCATTATCATTTAGTTATTTCCTCTCATATTACAATACTTCATTTAGAATCTCTTCCAGGATGTCTACTCAAATCTTGAATAAAAATTCCCTGACAATTCCAGGATTTTTCCAGATATCTGATCCAGGTACCAAATTGATAAATTTTCAACTAATAAGTAAGATCAGTTTTCAACCAAACGTGGAATAGTTACATTTTCAGTTAAAAAATCAATTTTCCATTAAAAAAAACTTTCAACCAAAGTGATGAATTTTTAAGTAAAATGAAGAATCTTCAAGTGGAATACATGAAATTTAAACAAACAAAAAAAGAATTTTTAACTAAAGGTTTTAACCAAGAAGTTTTATTTTTAACCAAAAAGATGAATTTTCAAACCAGAAGCATAGTTTTAAAAGAAGATTAATTTTCTACAAAAAAAAAACGACTTTTCAACAAAATACAATGAATTTTCAACGAAATAGTTAAATTTTCAACTAAGAAAGACAAATTTCCAACCATATAGTTGAATTTCAAGCTAAAAAGATATATTTTCAACTAAAACCATGAATCTTTAACTGGAATAGTAGAATTTTCAACAAAAAAGAGAATTTTCCGCAAAAAAATTAATTTTAAACCACGAAAATTAATTTCTACAATAAAGAGGAATTTAAAAAAAAGACATCAATTTCAAACTAAAAACATGAATTGCTAAGACAAAAATTATTCAGTTAAATTTCCAATTCAACAGAATATTTAACAAAAAAATCTAATCTTAAAAAAAAAATTACATTTTCAAATAAAGCGATGAATCTTCAAATAAAATGATGAAACTTGAACTGGAGTAGTTGAATTTTCAACAAAAAAAGATGAATTTTCAACTAAAACTATGAATCTTCAACTGGAATAGTAGAATTTTCAACCAAAAGGAGAATTTTCCGCAAAAAAAATGAATTCTAAACCAAGAAAATTAATTTCTGCAAAAAAGACGAATTAAAAAAAAAACATCAATTTTAAACTACAAAGGTGAATAGACAACTAACAATTTAATAGTTAAATTTCCAATCGAACAGAATATTTAACAAAAAAATCTAATCTTCAAAAAAAAAATTATATTTTCAAATAAAGCGATGAATCTTCGAATAAAATGATGAATCTTGAACTGGAGTAGTTGAATTTTTAACAAAAAAAGATTAATTTTAAACCAAGAAGATTAATTTCTATAAAAAAAGACAAATTTTTAATTAAAAAAGATAACTTCATCCAAAAATTGAATAGTTAAACTTGTAGTTTAAAAAATTAATATTCAACTAAAGATATTCAACATTTTCAGTTAAAAATTAGTTTTTAACAAAAAAGATGGTCAACTAAATAGTTAAATTTTCAACTAAGAAAGACAAATTTCCACCCGTATAGTTGAATTTTAAGTGAAAAAGATGAATTTTCAACTAAAACCATGAACCTTTAACTGGAATAGTAGAATTTTCCACCAAAAAGAGAATTTTCCGCAAAAAATGAATTTTAAACCAAAAAAATTAATTTCTACAAAAAAAACGAATTTAAAAAAAGACATCAATTTCAAACTAAAAAGATGAATTGCCAAACCAAAAATTTAATAGTTAAATTTTCAATTAAACAATAATATTTAACAAAAAAAATCTAATCATAAAAAAAATAATTACATTTTCAAATAAAATGATGAATCTTAAAATGGAATAGTTGAATTTTTAACAAAATAGATGAATTTTCAACCAAGAAGATTAATTTCTATAAAAAGACGAATTTTCAACTAAAGATATTCGACATTTTCAGTTAAAAATTAATTTGTAACAACAAAATGGTCAACGAAATAGTTAAATTTTCAACTAAAAAAGACAGATTTCCAGCCATATAGTTGAATTTTAAGCCAAGAAGATGAATTTTCAACTAAAACAATGAATCTTTAACTGCAATAGTAGAATTTTCAACCAAGAGAATTTTCCGCAAAAAAAATGAATTTAAACCAAGAAAATTAATTTCTACAAAAAGACGGATTTTGAAAAAAACGTCAATTTTAAACTGAAAAGATGAATTGTCAACCAAGAAAATTAATTCCTACCAAAAAAGACGAATTTTCAATTAAAAAAGATAACTTCAACCAAAAGTTGAATAGTTAAATTTTTAGTTTAAAAAATTAATATTAAGTTAAAGATATTCAACATTTTCAGTTGAAAATTAATTTTTAACAAAAAAAATGTTCAACAGAATAGTTCAAGTTTCAACTGGAATAGTTACATTTTTAGTATAAAATCGATTTTCCACCAAAAAAAAAAAGAAAAAAAATGTAATCAAAGTGATGAATTTTCAACTAGAATGATGAATCTTCAACTGGAATACACGAAATTTAAACCAAAAAGATGAATTTTAAACAAAATGGTTTAACTGTCAGCAAAGTAGTTTTATTTTCAAATAAAAAAAACATGAATTTTCAAACCAGAAGTAAATTTTCAAACAAAAAGATTAATTTTCTACCAAAAAGTCGATTTTTCAACAAAATACATGAATTTTCAATTAAATAGTTGAATGTTCAACTAGAAAAAACAAATTTCTATCAATATAGTTGAATTTTGAACTAAAAAAGATCAATTTTCAACCAAAAATGGAATAGTATAATTTTCAGTTTAAAAAATTAACTTTACACCAGGTTGATGAATTTTCTACTAAAAAAGATGAATTGTCAATTAAAAATTTGATTCTTAAATTCTAAGTTAAAAAAAATATTCAACGAAAAAAAGTAATCTTTAAGAAATAGTTAAATTTGCATACAAAGTGATGAATTTTCAACTAAAATTATACATCTTCAACTGAAATAGTTGAATTTTAAACCAAAAAATAGTCCGAGTTTCAACTGAAATAGTTCAGTTTTCAATAAAAAAATTAATTTTCAGCAAAACAAAAACAAAAAATTATCCAAAAAATAGCTCATTTTCAAACCAGACTGATGAGTTTTCGATTAAAATGAATCACGAAAAAAAAACTTTTTACCAAAAGAGATTAACTTTCAATCAGGTTATTAAATTTTCATCCACAAAAAGATGATTTATGAAGGAAAGATGTAGTAGTTGATATTTCAAACAAACAAGACTTCAATATTTAATCAAAAACATTTGAATAAAACCAAAAAGAATTTTCAGCAAAATAGTTAAATACAGTCATATAAAGCTACTTTCACAAATAAAGAATCATTGTCATTCAATTTTATATTGAAATTGAAAAAAAGTAAGCACGATCTCGAAAAAATTTCCTGACTAAAAAAAATTCTCTGACATTTCCAGGTTTTTCCAGGTATATAAAAGTTTTCTGACAATTCCAGGTTTTCTAGGCCTTTTGATTATTTTATATAATAAAAAGATTAAATTCTAGAATTTTAGGAGCTACGACTTTGAAATCTTAAATTTAGTTTGTAATTTTAAGTTGTCGAACTTTAACCGTTTCCAATTAAGGCTAAATTCATCACTTTGGTTGAAAGCTTTTTTTTCCTTTAATGGAAAATTGATGTTTTTAACAGAAAATTTAACTATTCCTCGTTTGGTTGAAAACTGAGCTTACTTAGTTGAAGATTCAACTATTTGGTAGAAAAGTAACCTTTTTTAGTTGAAAATTCAACTATCTGATACCTGGATCAGTTATCTGGAAAAAACCTGAAATTGTCAGGGAATTTTTGTTCAGGATTTGAGTAGACTCAATGAAAAAAATGAAAAGACAGTGTCTTCTGTAGCAGGTGCCTTCCCATACTTTATTACTCCTAACACCTCCATTATTTTTCCCTTCTATGCCGTCTTCCTCATCTCTTTCCCTTCCCTCTTTTTCTTCTTTCATTACCTTCTTCTCTACCCCTCCTAGTAAATCCGTAAAATATTTTTTCTATCCTACCATCTGAATATCCGGTTTACTCTTTTCTTTCTTTTTCTTTCTCTCTTGCGAAGGTTAGGATGCAAGCAGTCCTAACCTTCTCCGCCTCTTCTTCAAACCTTTTGTTTCCCTCCTCTTTTTTGTATCACACATCCCAGCAAACTGATTCTTCTTTCTCCTATATTTTCCTCCACTACTTTTCTCTTTCCTCCATTTTCCTAATTCCTTTCTTGCTTCCTTCTTCTCTTTTTATTTCTCCTATAATTATTTCCATCTCCTGTTAACACTTCTCTCTCTATTTTCATATTCTTTACCTTTTTTATTAAATTGTTCTTTTTCCTCTAATTACCAATCCCCTCTTCACGTTCTTTTTACGTTTACTTCCTATTTATCATTATTGCTATTACTATTTTCTTCCTCTAATGTTACTATTATGGAAAAGTCATCCGAACCTATATAATCACCCTCTAGTTTTTTACCTTTCCCATGTTATTCCCCTTCCTGATCCCCCTCTATATTTCCGTTCAAGATAAACCAACCCATCTCCATGTTCTTTAACAATTTCTTTCCTCCCCATTCAGTATTTTATCATTGGATTTTCTTCCTCTCCTCTCCATTCCCTTCCTCTATCTCCTTGTATCATTTTAAAATCTCCTTCTATCATAAGCTGCAAGAAATAGAAGAAAATCTATTAGTTTTTTATATCCTCGGATTTCCCCTATATATCTCTGTATACACACTCTTCCACTATCTTCCAACACTCTCCCTCCAAACTTTAGCTCTTCTACTATTGATCCTTTTTTTTCTTCTTCCAACTCTTTGCTTTCCTGTTATACATTCCTTCCTTACTCTCAACACCATTCATCCCATTGGTCTGCATTTATATTCTTCCTCTTTGCATTTTGAATCTGCATTTTAAACCAACTGGTAGCCTTCCTCGTACACTTTCCCATCCCTTTTCATCTAGCATCCATCATTACTACCACCTCCCATTTTCCAAATTTATCGTTCATTTCCTATCCTTTTTTTACAAGGTTACTACATTCCATTCGCATATCCTCCATTCTTCCCTTGTTTAGTCTTCTCGTCTATTTTTACATTCTACTATTTCCCATTTTGTAAACGGAAAATTTGGGGAAAAGGATGCAGAGTTTAGCAAAGACTAAAAGAGCAGAAAAAGCCTAGTAAAGAGGTAGAAGAGTTGGGAAGTACGATAGAGAAGATAGAAAGCTTAAACCGGGAGTTTGGAGGTGGGGAGAGTAAGGAAAGTAAGGAAAGTGGAAATTATAACGAAAATTTGAGAGAAATAGAGGGCATAGAAAGGAAAGTGAGAGGGGAAAGGAGAAATATTGTGATAAAGGATTTAAGATCAGAGGAGAAGGAACTGAAAGGAGCGGAAGAAGTGCCAAAATTGATAAATGTGCAGAGGAGGAAGCGAGAAGTTTAAGAAAGAAAGGGGAGCTAAGAGCGTCGGTTAAGTATGGTAAAATACAGATAGAAGTGGGCTTGGAGCGAAGAGAGGGAAGAGATAGTCAAATGTGAGAGGATGGGGGAGTAGGTGAAAAAGGAACGGAAGGGAGGAATTTCAGACATGGTGGGGGAAAAAAGAGATAATAAGTGAAAGAAGGGAAGAATGGAGGATTTTTGTACTGGCTGGCTAAGAAAGAAAGGATAGGAGGTATTTAAGGAAAGACTACCGAGGGAAGAAAGAGGAATGAGGGCCGCAGAGTTAACGCTATGGGAAGAAGAAAGAAAAGAGTTTTTTAGAGATCGAGGGAGGGAGGAGCAAATATAGATTATGAGGAATTGAAAAAAAAGAGTTATAGAAAAACAGGTAATAGATGGATGGGAGAGGATAGACAAATCAAGATAAAATAAATGGTATAAGGTGATAGAAAGGAAAGAATGAGAAGAGAAACTGCCGAGTGTGTGAATTAGTAGAGGAGACATGGGAGCATGTATGGGATGGTTGCATAAGTGGGAAGGAGGAAAGGGGAGGATGGCAAACGAATATAAAGACAATTTTAGGGGAGGAGGGACTGGAGGAAGAATGGATGAAGGAGGTAGAAAAAGCTAGAGGAGTTAAAGAAGAATGGAGTCTGGAGGAGATGGAGTGGAAAGCATCAGTTCGCTCTGAAACGGTAAACATTTAATTAGTAGCAATTATATGTATTAAAGTAGAGAAGTTAGATGAGATATTGTGGTAGTCAGGAAATAAGCGATGCAAAAAGGATGTAATAAAGATGTGAAGGAACGGAGTTTATATAAACCCTGAAGAGGTACATTATAAATGAAGAAGAAAGGAAAGAGATGAAGGGAGAGGAAATAAGACATATGGCGATAATGGGGTCTAAGGTTATAGAGGAAGAAACTGAGAGGAGTGGAAGAAGTGCTAAAAAGGATAAATGCGAAGGTAGAAATAGAGGAAGTGCGGAGTGTATGAAAGAAAGGGGGAAGAGGAGAGAAAATGTAATTAAGTTACAGAAAGTTTGATATAAATAAGATTTAATTTGGAAAAAGTAATCTACCTCGGCATAGCGGTCCTTGAACTCGGCAAGTTCACTAGCAAGAGTGTTCTGATTGTCCCTGGTTATGACTAGAGTCGCTCCAACTTCGTCGTGCTCGGACATCAGTCGCGCGAGCCTCAACTCCGTTTCGGTTAATTTGGCGGTCAAGCTCACTATTTGCTCATGCTGAAGCCGGTTTTCTTCCTTCTGCCGACCTAGCTCCTCTGCGATGCCGTCTACCTCCATGTTTGCATTTGCTGTGACAAATAATTACATTTATTTAACGAATCACGACTTCGAACTATCCAAATTTAAAGACTAGAGTTGAAAAACTATTCAAGAACTTTCCTCCTTTTGAAATTAAAATTTGAATTTGCTGCTAATAGACTTCACAGACAAAAATGGTCAGAAAATAGGGGAATAACAGAGAAATACATTCTTTTGAATAAAATTAATGTATAGGTACCACATTACTAAGATTTCAAGTCAAAGTATATTGCATTTTCAACCAAAAAAGATGAATTTTCTACCAAAAGAGACGAATTTTCAACAACAACAAAAAAAAACTTCAAACAAGAATAGTTGCATTTTTAATCAAAATTTTTAATCTTCAAGCAAAAAAGACGAATTTTTAGAAGACAGTTGAATTTTCAAATAAAAAAGATACATTTTCTACCAAAAAGATAGATCTTTAATTCGAAAGGACAAATTTTCTATAAACAAAAAAAAATTTCAACAAAACAGTTGCATTTAGACGAAAAAGGATGAGTTTCAACAAATAGTTGAATTTTCAACAAAATACTTCAATTTTCAAAAAAATAGTGGAATTTTGGAACAATTAGTTGAATTTTCAAGCCGAAAAGACGAATTTTTCAGAAGACAGTTGAATTTGCCATCCAAAAGGATAGATTTTTTTATTCAAAAGACGAATTTTCAACAAAATAGTTAAATTAGTTGATTTTTACCGAAAAAGTTGATTTTTCCACCTACAAAGATGCATTTTTAACCAAATAATTGAATTTTTAATTCAAAAGGATCAGTTTACAATCAAATAGTTGAATTTTCAAATAAAGAAAAATAATTTTCAAACCAAAAATGGAATAATTAAATTTTCAGATAAAAAATTAACTTTAAACAACAAAAAAAACTAATTTCCTAAAAAATAGTTAACATTTTAACCAAAGAGATGAATTTTGAACTAAGATGATGAATGTTCATCAACAAAAAATGAATATTTAACCAAGGAGTTCAACTTTGAACCAAGTAGTAGAATTTTTAATAAAAAAAGATGAATTCTCAATAAAAAATGTAATAATTGAAATTTCAACCAAAAAGATTAATTTTTAACCAAACCATTGCATTTTGAACTTCAAAAATCCTAACTCTAATAAAATAGATGAATTTTCAAATAAAAAGACGAGTTTTCAACAAGTTTTTCAATTTACCCCCCCCCCCCTCACCTAGAAAAAAAATTGTCATAAAAACAGTTGAATTTTCAACTAAATAAGATTTCATTTTCAACCAAAATTGGAATAGTTAAATTTGAAATAAAAAAACTTGATTTTTAACAACAACAAAAACACGAATTTTCAACAAAATAGTTCAATTTGCAATCAACGAGATGAACCTTCATCTGGTCAAATGAACTTTTATCAAAGCAGTTTAACTTTCAACACAATTTAATTTTCAATCAAGAAGATTAATTTTCTACAAAAAAAGACAAGTTTAAAAAAATATATATTAAAATTTTCATCCGAAGAGATGGATTTTCTAAGCAATAGTTAAGCAACAATAGTTTCATTTAAGCGAAAAAACGAGAAAAAGGGAAAGTTTCTTGAAAAAAAGGAAAAAGAGCAATTATTTAAAAAAGGGGGAAAGAAAAAAATAGAGAAAAGAGAGATAAGTCTGCGCTAAAATTACGTTAATATTAGAAGTTAAGTTTAAATATAGCAACTGGCTTTTATAATTTAGAGATCCTCTACATCCTCCAAAAGAGGATCTCTAGATTATATCTTGATACTCAATAAATCCACTTAGAGAATTTCTAGATCCTTTAGATCTCTTGATCCTCTTTGAGTATTTATAGATCCTCTCTCAATCCTCCTATAGGATCTCTCAATCGTCTCAGAGGATCATCCCTCAATCATCCTCGAGCATCTCTTAATCCTCCTAGAGGAACTCTTGATCAGGATCTCTAGATCCTTTTGATCTCTAGATCCTTTCTAAAATCTCCTAGAGGAACTCTTAATACTTATAGAGGATCTCTCAATCCTCATAGAGGATCTATCAATCATTTATATCTCTAGCTCCTCTCTAGATTCTTCCAGAGGATATCTCAATCCTCCTAGAGGATCTCTCAATCCTCCTAGAGGATCTCTCAATCCTCCTAGAGGATCTGTCACTCCTCCTCGAGGATCTCTAGGTACTTTAGATCTTTAGATCCTTCTGGAGGATCACTAAATCTTCCTAGAAGATCTCTAGATCCTCTCTACATTCTCCTAGAGGATCTATCAATCCTCTCGAAATTCTCCTAGAGGATCTATCAATCCTCTCGAAATTCTCCTAGAGGATCACTCAATCCTCCTAGAGGATCTCTAGATCCTTTAGATCTCTTGGTCCTCTCTAAATTCTCCCAGAGGTTCTCTCAATCCCCCTAGAGGATCTCTAGATCATTAAGATCTCTAAATCCTCTGTAAATTCTCCCAGAGGATCTCTCAATCCTTCTAGAGGATCTCTCAATCCTCCTAGAGGATCTGTCACTCCTCCTCGAGGATCTTTAGATCCTTTAGATCTCTAGATCCTTCTGGAGGATCACTAAATCCTCCTAGAAGATCTCTAGATCCTCTCTACGTTCTCCTGGAGGATTTATCAATCCTCTCTAAATTCTCCTGGAGGATCTCGCAATACTCCTAGAGGATCTCTAGATTTAGATCTCTAGATCCTCTCTAAACTCTCCTAGAGGATCACTCAGTCCTCCTAGAGGATCTCTAGATCCTTTAGATCTCTTGGTCCTCTCTAAATTCTCCCAGAGGATCTCTCAATCCTCCCAGGGGGTCTCTAAATCCTCCTAGGGGATGTATAAATCCTCCTAGAGGATCTCTCACTCCTCCTAGTGGATCTCTAGATCCTTTATATCCCTAGATCCTTCAGGATATTAACTAAATCCTTCTAGAAGATCTCTATCTCCTAGAGGATCTCTCAATCCTATCTAAATCCTCCTTGAGGATCTCTCAATCCTATCTAAATCCTCCTTGAGGATCTCTCAATCCTCCTAGAGGATCTCTAAATTGAGATCTCTACATCCTCTCTAAATTCTCCTAGAGGATCACTCAATCCTCCTATAGGATCTCTCAATCCTCCCAGAAGAACTCTCAACCCTTCTATAGAATCTCTAGATCCTTTAGAGCTCCTCTAAATACTCCGAGAGGAACTCTCAATACTCATAGAAGATCTCTAACCTCCTAGAGGATCATTTATCCTCCTAAAGGATCTCAATCCTCCTAGAGGATCACTCAATCCTCCTAGAGGATCACTCAATGCTCCTAGAGGATTTTTCAATCCTCTTGGAAGATCTCTAGATCCTCTCTAAATCCTCCTAGAGGATCACTTAATCCGCTCAGAGGATCTCTCAATCCTCCTGGAGGATCTAGATCCTCTCTAAATCCTCCTAGAGGATCTCTTAATCCTCCTGGAGGATCTCTAGATCCTCTCTAAATCCTCCTAGAGGATATCTCAATCCTCCTAGAGGATCTGTCACTCCTCCTCGAGGATCTCTAGATCCTTTAGATCTCTAGATCCTTCTGGAGGATCACTAAATCCTCCTAGAAGATCTCTAGATACTCTCTACATTCTCCTGGAGGATCTCTAGATCCTCTCTAAATCCTCCTAGAGGATCACTTGATCCTCCTAGAGGACCTCTCAATGCTCCTGGAGGATCTAGATCCTCTCTAAATCCTCCTAGAGGATCACTCAATCCTTCTCGAGGATCTCTCAATCCTCCTGGAGGATCTAGATCCTCTCCAAATCCTCCTAGAGGATCTCTCACTCCTTCTGGAGGATCTCTAGATCCTCTCTAAATCCTCCTAGAGGATCTCTCACTCCTCCTGGAGGATCTCTAGATCCTCTCTAAATCCTCGTAGAGGATCACTCAATCCTCCTAGAGGATCTCTCAATCCTCTTAAAGTATCTCTCAAACTGCCCAGAAGATCTCTCAACCCTCCTAGAGAATCTCTAGATCCTTTAGATCCCCTCTAAATCCTTCGAGAGGAACTCTCAATACTCATAGAGAATCTCTAACCTCCTAGAGGATCACTCAATCCTTCTAAAGGATCTCAATCCTCCTAGAGGATCACTTAAGCCTCCTAGAGGATCTCCATCCTCCTAGAGGATCACTCAATTCTCCTAGAGGATTTCTTAATCCTCCTGGAGGATCTCTAGATGCTCTCTAAATCCTCCTAGAGGATCACTCAATCCTCCTAGAGGATCTCTCAATCCTCCTGGAGGATCTAGATCCACTCTAAATCCTCCTAAAGGATCACATAATGCTCCTAGAAGATCTCTCAATCCTCCTGGAGGATCTAGATCCTCTCTCAATACTCCTAGAGGATCTCTCAATCCTCCTGGTGGATCTCTAGATCTTCTCTAAATCCTCCTAGAGGATCTCTCAGTCCTTCTAGAGAATCTCTTAATCTTCCTAGACAATCTCTCAATCCACTTAGAGTATCTCTCGATCGTCCTAGAGTATCTCTTAATCCTCTTAGAGGGATGGAGGGGGATAGAGAAGAGAGGAGGGGAGAGAGGTGGAGGGTATAATAAGAGGGAGAAGTCTGGAAAGGGAGGGGGAATATTGATTGGAGTAGAGGAAGAGCGATATGAGCAGGGAGAGGATCACACTCCCACTCTAGAGGATCTTTAATACGATTTTCACATGATTTTGGCGCGAAAATTAAATTACAAGATTTCTTTTCGCTCTTAAAAGCAACCCGCAATATTTTTATCAGAAAAATGTCTATTAATATATTAAAATAAGATTGCTCTCTATATTTGAATGAGGCCTGGAATAAAAAAATGAAAAAATAGCTTACCAAGTTGAGCAGCAATGTCTTTGACGAGGCGCGCCTCCTGTTCCTCGCAATCGTCGGCCTCGTGCACGAGTTTGGTAAACTCGCACTTCAGAGATTTGTTCTCATCCTCGAGAGAACTGATCTTGCGCTGCATAACATCGAGATTGATACCCAGAAGACCGGATGGTGTTGTAGCCTCCGAACCCGACTCGTCCACATCGTTGGTCAGAATTTGAATCAATTCTGTTTTCTTTGTCGTCTCGTGACTCAACTGCGTGATCTTCTCATTAGCAGTCTTAAGCTCAGCCTCCAGGGCATTCACGGTGCTCTCAAGTTTCTGGTTATGCGTCAAGAGCTCTTTGCCGATGCGCGCTGTTAATTCCAAGTCTTTTTCTTTCTGCAAAATTTTTTATCATTTTTTAATCAGAAAAAACAGCTAGAAATTTCAATTTGGCGCTACACAGTGGCACAGTGGAGTAAAATAACAAAAAATGTGCTTCAAAATAACATTTTGATCGCAATACCTGCAATTAGACAAAAATATTTTTCCAGTCATAAATGCCAACAATGTGCAGTTGCTCGTATGCTTTATTTACGAAATTAACAAATAATATGGAATGACAAATTTTCATTACTAAACATCACTGGCAACACAATGTAAAGAATTAAAAGAATAAACTATTTCTTTCCCCTTAGAACTGCCAACAATGTGCATTTGTTTATTTAATTTATTTTTAAAATGAAGACAAAATGTAAAATGACAATCATTACTAAACATCCTTGAACACATAATTTGTGGAAAATGAGGAGAACCTATTTCTTTCACCACACAAATGTCAACACTGTGCATTTGTTTATAAAATTTGTTTATAAACTTAAGAAAAATATATTGAATAACAAATTTTCATTACTAAACATCACTAAAAACATAATTTGAGGAAAATTAGGAGAAAAAAACGATTTCTTTACTATATAAAAGCCAACACAGTGCACTCGTTTATTTAATTTGTTTATAAAAGTATGAAAAACATAGAGGGGCAAATTTTTGCTACTAAATATCCTTAACAACGTAATTTTAAGGAATTAAACAAAAACGGTTTCATTCTCCTTATAAATGTTGTCACTGAGTATTTAATTATAAAAGTAAAAAATAATATCGAATGAATAATTTCCATTACTAAAACTAACTAGTAACATAAATTTTTAAGAATTACGAGAAAAAAAACCGATTCTGTTCTCCTTATTAATGCCGACAATATGCATTATTTTATAAAAGTAACAAATAATATTGGATGACAAATTTCCAATACTAAAGATAGCTGGTAACATAATTTTTTGACAGTTATGAGACAAAACGATTTCTTTCTCCGTATAAATGCTGACAGAGTGCATTTGTTTATTTAATTTATTTATGAAATAAAGAAAAATATAAAGTAACCAATTTTCGTTACTAAACATACTGAAAAAGATAATGATAGGGAAATAAAAAGAAAAAACCTCTTCTTTCTTCTTATAAATGCCGACAGAGTGTATTTGTTTATATAATTTGTTTATAAACTTAATAAAAATATTGAATAACAAATTCGTAATACTAAACCTCACTGAAAACGTAATTTGAGGTAAATTAGGAGAAAAAAATATGTCTTTCTCCGTATAAATTCCGACAGAGTGTACTTGTTTATATAATTTCTTTATAAAACTAAGAAAAAATATTAAATGATAACATTTTCATTACTAAACATACTTGACAATACAATTTAAGGAAAATTAAAAGAAAAGCCGATTTATTTATTTATATAAATGCCAATAATGTGCAATTGTTTATTCAATTTGTTTATAAAACTAAGAAAAAATCTAAAATGACAAATTTTCGTTACTAAATATACTTAAGAGCATAATTTGATGGAAATGAGAAAAAAAAACGATTTCATCAAATCAAATTATGTTGTTGAAAATATTTATTATTGAAAATTGGTAATTTTACATTTTTATGTTATAAACAAATTAAATAAAAAAAATGCACAGTGTCGGCATTTTGAAGGAGAAAGAAATTGTTTATCCTCTTGATTCTCTTTAAATTATGTTGCCAGTGATGTTTCGTAATGCAAATTTGTCATTCGAAATTATTTGTTAATTTTATAAACAAATTATATAAACAAATTTACATTTTAGACATTTGTGGATAGAAAAAGATTTTTTTATAATTGTTTCTAAATTATGTTGCCAATGATGTTAAATAATGAATTTTTATCATCTGATATCATCTGTTTATTTTTAAACAAATTATATAAACAAATAAATAGGGTCAGCATTTACTAGAGGAAAGCAATCGTTTTTTCTTTTCATTTTCATCAAATCATATCGTTAAAAATATTTAGTAATGAAACTTCGTAATTTTATGTTCTTTAATTTTATAAACAAATTATATAAACAAATGCAAATCGTCGGCATTTATGGGTAGAAAAGGATTTTTTATTATTGCTTCTAAATTATGTTGCCAATGATGTTAAATAATGAATTTTCATCATCTGATATCATCTGTTTATTTTTAAACAAATTATATAAACAAATACACAGCGTCGGAACTTATAAGGAGAAATAAATCTTTTTTTATTTTCATTTCCATCAAATTATGTTGTTAAGGATATTTAGAACCGAAAACTTGCAATTATATATTTTTTCGAAATTTTATAAACGAATTAAATAAACAAATACACAGTGTCCACAATTATGTGGAGAAAGAATCAATTTTTTCTCTTAATTCTCTTCAAATTTTGTTTCCAGTGATGTTTAGTGATGCCAACTGGTTACTGAACATTATTTCTTAATTTTATAAACAAATTATATAAACAAACGAATATTGTCGGTGCTTATGGGCAGAAACTATTTATTAATTATTAATTATTATTGATAATTATAATTAAATAAAAATTCATTCATAATCAGACAAAAATAACGATTCAGTCATTTTCCTTCTATTATTGGAACTAAAATACCTGAATAAAAAATTGTAGTGAAAAAATTTAAGCACACTTATGATAACAATTTATATAAATTGTATTCTCACCTCTTCTAGAAGCCTTGTTACCGCCTCAATATCATTGTAGGTCTTGGTCATTTGGCTCACCCGGTTGCTGCATAAGACTGAAACAGAAAAATTGAATTTTTCTTTAGAATTCAATATCATTTAAACTTGAGACATTATATAAATATTTTTAATTACATCTAAAATTAATTGCCATAAATATAAACGATGGCTGAACGTATATATTAGTTATTCGTTGCAATAATCGATCAAACAAAAGTTCTTAGACTGGTTCCTACCAACTGTTGCTTGACCTTAACCCCATTTTTTGTTAAATCACGTCACGCATATGAATCGATCAAAACTCATTTAAATTGTTATTAATTTTACTATGTGAAATTTGAATCACTTAAAATTGGTAGCTTTTCAAATTTGAGTGCTAAGATATTACCTGTTTTTCTATCAACTTTTTTTACGGGAAACTAAATAAATAATAGCGCGACTTGTGGACCACGCGCAACTAGAAATAAAAAAAGAAAGGTCGAGTTGACCTCGGCTGAGATTAAAGTATGGAGTGGTAACTGTTCTTTTTTTGTAGTTTTTTCTTTTAGAAAGACAAGTGTTAAGTGGACCGATTAACAACTCAGTGCTAAGCGCATCGCAAAATAGTCAAGTGTCTTAAAAAACCGTAAAATCGATTTTATTTTTATCATGTTTCTACATTATTACACTTTTTTGCTTTAAATTGTACCCCATTCAAGTAAATTTAATTAGCAATTTTCTAGTATATAAAGTTTTTTATTATATTTTTAAACGGTTCTAAATTTGAATGTCTTCTAATTCAACAAAAAGTGTCCTCATTTTAAATACAATGGAAAAATAAGTGTTCATTTTAAGTATTTAAAATTGAAAAATATTAATATTCATTTGAGATTTAATTTTTGATCAATAATTTCGTGTAAGAATTGGAGAAGAGAGTTGAAAAAAAGCAAATAGAGAAAATTAAGAAATTTAAATTTCGCGCCATAATTAGACCTAAAATATTGAAACCGCGTTTAAACATAACCTCTAGTTTTGCAGTAATTTTGGCGCGAAATTTAAATGTCTAATTTATCGTTTACAAGAACAAGAGCAGTCTTTTTAAACAGAAATTTATATTAAATCATTAATTCCAGCAGAGACTAGTGAAAATAAATATCAAAGTAATAAAAAGTATTAACTTAAGTGAACCGAGTGGAAATTTCTAGTCTATCAAGTTTTTTATTACAATATTTTTAATCGTTTTAAATTCGAATATCTTCTAATTTACAAACAAAAGTCATTATTTTAGATGCAATCGAAAAATATTAATACTCATTTGAAATTCAATATCTATAGATCGAACCCATTTCTGTAAGTAATAAGATTAGTTAGTCATTAAAGTTATTAATAATTAGTTCCGTAATTTATAATAAATAATTCAGGATACAAATTGGAGAAGAGAGTTTAATAAAAGTGAAGAAAGAATATTTTGGAATTTAAATTTCGCGCCATTATACCTAAATTCTTGACATCAAACTTAAGCATAACCTACAATTTTCCAGCCATTCTGGCGCGAAATTTAAATTGCAAATTTTTGGTTTGAATAAGCAAGAGCAGTCATTTTAATAGAAGTTTATATTTAATTATTAATTCAAGCAGATACTAGTAGAAATAAATATCAAAGTAATAAAAAGTATCAAGATATTTATTAAAAAGAAAAATATTTCTTTTACATACAATTGAAGAATATTAATATTCATTTGAATGTCAATATCTGTAGATCAAATCGATTTCTGTAAGTATTAAGATTACTTAGTTATTAGAGTTCTTACTGATTAATTCAGTTATTTTTAATATATAATTGAGGTTAAAAAACTGGAAAAGAAGGTTAAATACAAGTGAAGAATGAAATTTTTAAATTTAAGTTTAGCGCCATTATGCCTAAAATATTGAAACCACACTTAAACATAACCTTTCATTTTCCAGTTAATCTGGCGCGAAATTTAAACTGCGAATTTTTCATTTTAAGAAACCAGAGCAGTCTCTTTAAAAATAAATTTATACTTAATCAATAACTCAGAGAGGGAATAGAATAAATAAATATTAAAGTAATAAGAAAATTAACTTTAATTTCGAAAATCGATAATAATGATAATAAATAAATTGCGCTCAAGATAGAGCAAAATTAGTATCGTTCGAGTTTTCTCTTAGTGACTGATCAAGTAGTCCGAGCTCGTATTTTTCTTAAGTGAAGAGAAATCATCACGATTATGATTATGATAGGCAAAACCATTATTTGCTTCTTCAATCACTGGAATCAGGAAGAAGATATGCAATTTAATAATTTCATGGATTCAAAACCGGAACTAACTTCATACATGTTTCTAGAAGTTAATTTCTCTTAAAAAATCAGATTTGCAAGGCTGAATTTAATTTACAAATTCAGAGTTTTATCATTATCGTCGCGATTATTATTATGTTATTATTATTATGTTATTATTATTGATATTATAAATTTGAAGTACAGTCCGATTCCGAATTCCGTTGTCAAAGAAAAAAAATTTCTACGAGAAAACGAAAAATGAAGATTTTGGATTTGGCTCCTCAACCGCACTGCGCATGCGTCGCACCAGCAGCCTCATTGGATGTTGATCGCGCGCTTATTTTAAATAATTGAATATGCAAATCAATTTTTCACAATATGATAATCATAAAATACAACAAAAATATTAAGAATGATTTGAAATTTACATTGGTGAAAAAAGGTATTCCTTCCTTTGAATTTAAAAACAATAATTTATTTGTAAAGGGTACAATCAAATAATTATTTCACCGTGCACTCTAAAAGACTATTTTTTGTGATCTGAAAATTAATTTTGATTATTTCTATAATGATGATTTATTATAAGAAATTGATTTACACATTTATTAGTTTCAAAAAATGGCGTCATTTACAGCCAATGAGACGGCCGATGGAACGCATGCGCAGTGCAGTTTGTGATCCATATTGGGAGCACTGCGCAGTCATGCCGAAAATTAAATCACTCAGTTTGAATTTTCCGCCACTGGACGTCGAATTAGGTTATTTTTAAGTGTGGGCTCAAGTTTTCTGGCGCGAAATTCAAACTTCGTATTTTGACTTTAAACAAGAGTGGCCCAATGACTGAGGTTTTTCCAAGATTCAAATTCGATTTGTTTTAAAGGACTCAAAACGACGAAATATGTTCAAAATAAAAAATCCCTACAAGGTCCATCGGCAGGCGAAGTGAGGAGAAAAAGGGGACTCCTAATTCCAGTGCAAGCTTCACAAAAAGAAGTAATTGTAGATGTTAGAGGGAGTGATAATCCAGGATGTCCATTTCCATCATTTTTAGGAATTTCCTCGTCATATTCGTAAGCGTCATCGTCCTCTACAAAATCATTTTTTTGACTCTCCTGCTGTTGCTCTAAATCACAATTATTTTCATTTCCATTCCTATTTCCATCTTCATTTTTAGTTTCAATTCCAATTTCCGGTCCCGGGGCCTCTGCCTCGGACCTTTCAGAAGATCTTGTATCCTCCAGGATACCGGAATTACCCGAAAATATTTGGTCCCGAGACTAAAATCACAATCACACTTTTCCTTCACTTTCAATTTTTTAACTTGGTGTTTTTTAACGTCCGGTGGAAGTATCCTTCCAATCCATTTTTCGTTGTAAATAAAAAAGGGTCCATCGAAAAAATGGTAAAATTTTTAGCACATTGTGGAGAACACATTTAATTTGTTGCGTTTCTTTTCTGAAAATATTTAAATTTCAAAAACTATTTTTGATTCAGGGTGGACAGTCAAATTTCAGCAAAATTTCACAATCCTATCGATCTCTATATCAACCAAAAAGGATTAGTTTTCTACTAAAAGATGTAATTTTTCAACGAAATGGTTGAAATTTCAATCTACAAAGATGGATTTCCAACCAAATGGTTGGATTTTCAAACAAAACAGACTAAACTTCAACCAAAAACAGTTGCATTTTTAACCAAATAGTTGAATCTTCAATCAAAAAGACGAATTTTTCAGAAGATAGTTGAAATTTCAACCAAGAACTTTTCTACCAAAAAGATGAATTTTCAATCCAAGAGGACGAGTTTTATATCTAAAAAGACGAATTTTCAAGATGATATTTCAATTCTTGACAAAAAGATGAACTTCTAACCAAATAGTTGAATTTTCAACATAGAACGATGAATTATTAATCAAATAATGGAATAAACAAAACAAAAATTATCAACCAAACAGTTGTATTGACAACCAATTGGTCAAACTTTTAAACAAACAAAATTCGATTTCAATCAGAAGCAGATGCATTTTCAACTTAGTTGAATTTTAAGCCAAAAATAGTTTAATTTTCAGTACTAAAAAATGAATTTTGAACTATAATAATAAACCTTCAACAAAAAAAATTAATTTTTAACAAAGGATCTTCACTTTCAATAAAGTAGTTAAATTTTCAATAAAAAAATATTCATTCTTAAATAAAAATGTAATAGTTGATGTTTTGAACAAAAAGACGAATGTTCAGAAACATAGTTGAATCCTCAATCAAAACAGATTTTTTCAAACCAAAAACGATACAATTTCTACAAAAAAAAATAATAATAACTTTTAACATAAGGGTTGAATATCAACTAAATTATTGAATTTTCTACCCAAAAAGGCGAATTTTCAACGAGGAAGTTAATTTTAAATCAAATACTTTAATTTTCTACTAAAATAACAGAATTTTCTATCCAAAAAGACGAATTTTCAAAAAAACATTTTAATTTTTTACCAAAAGTGGAATAGTTAAATTTGTAGTTTAAAAAGTTTATTCTAAACAAGAAAGAAAAAAAATGTAGAAAAAAAGTTGAATTGTCAACGAACAATGGAATATATACATTTTCAATTGAAAAAATTAATTTTATAACAAACAAAAACGAATTTTCAGCAAAATCGTTCAATTTTCAACTAAAAAAGATAAATTTACAATTAAAAATTAAATAGTTAAATTCTCAGTTAAAAAAAATATTTTTTAATAAAAATGAAAAATCTTCAACAAAATAGTTAATTTTTTCACAAAATAGTTTAATTTTCAACCAAAAAGATGGATTTTCAAGCGAAAGGATTAATTTTATAACAAAAAAGATTAATTTTGTACAAAATACATTAATTGTCAACAAAATAGTTGCATTTTCAACCAAATTATTCAATTTTCAACCGAGAAGGTGAATTCTGTAAGAATCTTAATTTTCTAAAAAAAAGATCAACGGAATTTCAACAAAATGAATGAATTTTCAACTAAGAAAGAGAATTTTTCACTAAAAATAAAACAGCTAAATTTTTAGTTAAATAGAAAATAAGTTTTAACAACAAAAAAAAAGAATTTTCAACAAAATGTTTAAATTTTCAACCGAACCTTTTTCAACTAAAATCAAGAATCTTCAACTAGAAAAATGAATTTCTAACAAAGCAGTTGCATATTTATAATAACCATGTAGTTGAACTTTCAACTCAAAAAGATGAATTTTCAACTAAAAATGGTATGTTACAAAAATTAAGTTTTAACCAAACAATTTCCTACAAAGTAGATTAATTTTTCAACAAATAGTTGAATTTTCAAGCAAAAGGATTAATTTTATAACAAAAAAGATGAATTTTGTACAAAATACATTAATTGTCAACCAAATAGTTGCATTTTCAACCAAATTGTTCAATTTTCAACCGGAAAGATGAATTTTCAAGTAAGAATCTTAATTTTCTACAAACAAAAAACAAAAAAACGAAATAAATTAATTTTTAACTAAGAGAGAGAATTTTTCACTAAAAATGAAAAAGCTAAATTTTCAGTTGAATAGAAAATAAATAAATAGAAGAATAAAAGAAAATCTTGGTTGAAAATTGTATTACTTTCTTAAAAGTTAATTTTTTTGGTTGAGGATTAATAATTTTAGTTGAAAACTCGTTTTTGATTTGGTTTAAAATTAAATGTTTAATCTGAAAATTTAACTATTTTGTTTAAAATTTAACTGATTGGTTGTAAATTAAATTTTTTTCTTAAAAATTCATATTCTCGGGCTAAAAATTCCACTGTTGTTTAGAATATTCGTCTTTTTGGGTTAAAAAAGCAACGATTTGGTATCAAACTGGATCTGTTTTAGTTTAAAAATTCAACTTTCAAGTTAAATATTTTTAAAAACGAAAAAAATATAAAGTAAAAAATCATCGAATGAAATTTGGACTAGCATGACATCTATTATTCAAATTATTTAGTTTAAACTTTATGTAATTTGTTGAAAATTCAACTAATTGGTGACAAATTTATGTATTTTGTTAAAAATTCGACTTTTTGGGTATAAAATTATCTTCTTGGTTGAAAATTCAACTTTTGGTTAAAAATGTATGTATTTTGTTGAAAATTCGACTTTTCTAGTACAAAATTAATTTTCTTGTTTGAAAATTCAACACTTTTTTTATCCTCAAACCCTTTAAAATTTCAATTATTTTAAGTAAATTTAAATCGTTAAAAAAATTAATAACTTTTAAATTGCTAATTATATTCTCCAAAAGTCAACCAATTAACTTTAAATTGCAAAATAAAAACCTATGAAAGGGGAAAATAAAATATTTATCGTTCAACATGAAAATTCAGAACTCTCAAATTGTGACCATTTAAAATTACCGAAATTATTCAATTACTGATGTATCAATTTCAGAAAGTTTAATTTTTATCCTATTTTATTTTAAACTCAATTTTTAATTTTTTAATTTCAAATCTTCCTTTAGAATTATTACACATTCTTGAAAGTTTCTAATAAAATATTTTTCAATTTGAAATTATTTGTTTAAATCTTCAACTAAAAATCGGACAATTTTAAGATATTACATTAAAAGTATAAAAAAATAATACAAAACAAGATTGCTGTAACATGATTCCAATTTTTGAAATCGTACAATTTTAAGATTTTTCATTCGAAATTGCTTTATATTTACATTTAAAATTATTAAATTCAAAACTATCAAGTCTTTTAATATGAAATTTTGAAATATTTAATTGCGAAATTGTCCTGAAATTTTGAATATTTGACTTTGAAACTAAAATATTGTGAAATGTAGGATTCCAAATTTACAAAAATTAATCTAAAAATGAATTTAGGAATAGAATTTAGTTTCGAGGATTTAAAGATTTAACTTTTAGAATTGCGCATTCAAAACCAAAAATTAAAATTAAAATTATAGAAATTTTAAAGACGATAAATTTATTATTGATAAGTATCATATAATGTAGTATCAAGTGACATTCAAAAAGACTGGATAGATTTTTTTACTAAAAAATG